>PVIR01014588.1:0-39939 GCA_004026965.1 Petromus typicus | reverse complement strand
CTTTATAGTACTCTGTTGCTGTTGTCTTTTGTCAGTGAAGTTTCATAAGTTACTGCTTGACCAATGAATACTACGATATTCTGAACTTTTCAGAGAATGCTGATGTGTTTTCCTGCACAGTAAGAGGGCTACTGCTACACTTCTAACACCAAACAAGGGCAGTGTCTTTCCATTGCCAGCATAAGGGACTTCTTAGCCAATGTGAAATAGTAGTATGCATTCAAAACCCTAAGGTGATTTTATATTTCTTAATAGTTCTCTAACAGTAATATTAAGATAAATGTAAATCTGTAATGGGTGAAAAAAATTATGAACCTTTTTATTCATGATAACCCTGCATAGGAATAGTAAAAATGAAAATAAAAACAGTCCCTATGGAAAGCTATTGGTACAGTGGCAAGTACTGGGTAATACAGATTTGAGTAAAAATATAAATGTATTATTCCATCTCCATATAGTAAAAAGTATACTTGTACAATGTTTTGTACTTGTATTTCGTGTTATTAAAACAGTGATGTTCAAACTGTGGTGTGTGACACATTTTTTCTTGACTAATCGTATCTTAATCTATTTGGGCTCCTATAATAGAATACCATAGACTGGGTGGCTTATAAACAAGAGGTGTTTAATTATCAGAGGTTTGGAAGCTGGGAAGTCCAAGATCAAGGTGCTGATTTGGTATGTAGTGAGGGTTACTTTATGGTTCATAGTACCTTCTTGTCTGTGTTCTCACATGATAGAAGGGACTAAGAAACTCCCTTGGAGTTTCATCTCTGCAGGTACTAATACCATTCATGAGGGCTCTGCTCATTTCCCAAATGTCCTGTGTCCTAAAACCATCACCCTGAGTGTTATAATTTCAACGTCTGAATTTTGGAATGACATCAGCATTTGGACCACAGCCATCTTTGTAAAGTTAACCAGGTCTTTTCACATACTTATAAAATTTATTTACCTGTACTTAGCCAGCATGTTCTAAGAACTTCTTATATACATAAGAACAATATAAACTCACTTTGGAAGGAATACAGGTAAGCAAGCAAGAAATTAATCTGAAAGATAACTAAAGTTCTTTGATTCAGTTTTTCTTTTATAATTTTAATTTGACATAATTTGTCATGTTTTTGAATTTGAGGTTTATTAATATATTGAGTTAAAAGGGCTGTTTCTCTTCAGATTTCATTATGGTAGTATATTGGTATAAAATGTCCCTGTTAAGGAATAATTTTCTTTGAACATATTTATTTTATCTTAAAAGTCCATGAAGATCAAAATATAGATTTTTAGGTAACAGGAATATGAATAAATAAAACTCTGGATAGAAGATTTATAAGATAAAAATTACATTTATTATTGACAATGTATAAGCCCAATGTGTGGAAAGAATGGTTAAATAAACAAAAGATGCTTAAAACTTGTTTTTGCCAAATTGTTTCTAGTACAGTGGTTTTATTTTCCCTTGTAAGATAAATGTCATTTGAGAAAATTTAGAAAATAGGAAGAAAAAATGTTTAAGGTTCATTTGCAATCTCCCTTAATATACGCCTTATATTTCTTTATATATAGATTTTTTTATAAACATAATTGAAATTTTTCCATATAGTTTATACTTTCTTTAACATGAAATTTGCTTATTATGTAATGTTATTAATATCTTTTTACTAGTTTCATAGTAGTATCCTCATGAGTGAGCCATAATATACTGTCATTTTCCTATAAGACATTTGGGTTATACATACAGTTTTGTTGTTGTTATTGTTGTTGTTTTTTGAGACAGGGTCTCGCTTTGTAGTTCAGGCTGGCCCTGAGTTTAGCCTCAAACTCACATCACAGCAATCCTCCTGCCTCTTCCTCCCGAGTGCTGGGATGACAGGCGTGAGCCACCACGCCCGGCACTGTGTATGTGGTACTGGTTGCTGCTGGGGTGAGTCTCCACACCCAGTATGGTATGTGGTTGCCGGGGATCAAACCCAGGCCCTTGTGCTTGCAAGACAGGCGCCAGAACCATTGAGCTAAATCCCTGGCTCTACATAGAGTTTTTAATGTTATAAGTAAATTATTCAGCAGTTTTATGTTTTTACAGAAAGCTTTTTTTGGGAGGTGGAAGCTTTTTTGAAACTAGATTACCAGAAACTAAAATTATGGAGTCAAAGATTTTAGCATTATCTGGAATTAAGAGTAGTTTCATCAATAGTGTTTGTTTGACACAGAGTCTGGTAAATATTTCGGTATGTTGAGAAATGAATAAAGCAGTGTTAACTAAGATCATCAGATAGAAGCTTACAAAAGTGTTTTTGTTCTCAATGCCTAAGGACCATCTTTTGTAGATATAACAGTTTAAAGGCAGCGTAAGAGAAAGTAATGTTTTCTTTCCTCTAGTTGTTATTATATAACATTTTCCTAAATTCTTGTTTTTCCCCTTTATTGAATTTTGCTTCTCATCTTTCCCTGCTACCCGTATCTCTCTTCTTCCTTTTAGAGATACATATGTCTGTAAGGGGAAGCATGTTGTCCAAAGGCATGCAGTGACTACAGTACAATTAGAATAGAGCCCAAATCTGGATTTAGAATGAATTTTTTTCCTTTACCACATGACTTGCTGTTTTATCTAGAGATTACTGATAATTAAGTGATAAAAATGTTCAAGTTCAGACCTAGGCATGGTGGTACATACCTGAAATTTTAGCACTCCGGAGCCTGAGGCAAGAGGATTGCTGTGAGTTTGTGGCCACCCTGGGCTACACGGTGAGTTCATGCCCCGCCTAAACTGCACAGCAAGACTCTGTCTCAAAAAGTTAAAATTTTAAGTTTAATCCCTTTTTTGGATATTTCCCATTCTTAACTTTAAACCTCAGTGATATCTTTAAAAGCCTTAACCCATTTTTCAAAGATGTGTCTTCTTTGGTTCTAGTCTCATACTCATTTGGTAACTCTCGTCTATACCTGTTTGAAATTGTCTTAAGTCACTTTTCTTGTTTCTGGGACAAAATAACCTGACATCTGCAACTTAAAGGAGGAGAGATTTATTTGGAATAATGGTTGTAGTCCATCTGGCTCCAAGGCAGAGTCTGTAGTGGAAAGACCTACCATAGAGGAAAGCTGCACTTGTCACTGAGGCCAGGAAGCAGAAAGAGAAAGGAGCTAGGAAGGGAGATAGACCTTTCCAGGTCATATTCCCAGTGACCTGCCTCCAACTAGGCCCTGTCTTCTACCAGCACATGCTGCGCATTCCCTGTGTGATTGCATCGCCTTCCAGATGTATGAGGCTTTTAGGGAAAACCCCGGCTCTAAACCTTAGCATGTTAAATAGGGGATGGTGGGGCCAGGGATTTAGCTCAGTGGTTCTGGCGCCTGTCTTGCAAGTGCAAGGGCCCGCGTTCAATCCCCGGTAACTTAAATACCATACTGGGCGTGGAGACTCAGGCCCAGCAGCAACCAATACCACATATCACAGTGCCAGGTGTGGTGGCTCACACCTGTAATCCCAGCACCCGGGAGGCAGAGGCAGGAGGTTTGCTGTGATGTGAGTTTGAGGCTGAGCTCAGGGCCAGCCTGAACTACAAAGCGAGACCCTGTCTCAAAAAAAAAAAAAAAAAAAAAAAAAATACGGGATGGCGTTGCCTCTAAAGTTACGGCTGAGTGCACGGTCAGCACCCATTATAGCTGCTTTTGGTTTCCACTGCACAGTTGAACTCCAGAGACCTGAAAAGGCCATATCTGACACCAGTTAACTGTAAAGGTTAAGGAACAGGCCAGACAGCGTGCCAGAGGGTGATTTAAAGCATTGAGATCATCTCTGAAGGATGTCATAGCATCTCTTCAGACTACACAGAAGAGTGCAGGAGTCATTCTGTCTTTAGAGCCCATAAGGGACCAGTCCCTGTACATACAGCATCCCCAGGTGTTGGCAAAGGACAGAGCCTAGGAACAAATGGTGCAGTGTACTCAAGCCTAAGATGTAATACCTAGCATTATGTTACTTCACAGCCCTTCCAGCTTGGAAACTGACACCATCCAGACCATTTTGCCAGAAGCAGCCTTGCCTAGCCACATGAGTGATTGTCCACCTTCAGATTTCCAGGGAAATTGAGCTCAAAAGCTAAGTTAAGGTCAGTTTCATATCTCAAGGAGAAAGGGGGCTGAAACATCTCCCTGAACCTCTTGGATCTTACAGTCATAGCCTAGTTTTTAACATTGGCCTTCTTGATCTTTTATTTACATTTTCAAGATGCCCAAGCTAATAACTGCCTCTGCAGAAAAGGTACTAATAGTTTAGGTATTTTATCTTTAAAATATAAGAGCATTTCTGCCATTGCTAGGTGAAAGTAGGCATTAGTAGTTCAAAAGTCTCCATAGTTTATTATATGTGAAGACTTTTCTCCTTAGCACAAAACTAAGTGATGCTATAAAGTTAGTAAAACTATAAAGTCATTGGAGAGTATAAGATTTTTAGGGTTGTGGCCAAAACTACTCAATAACACTTTTCATTTTGGAATTTTATGATTGTAACAAGTGTCATAAAACGAGCCTACTGATTGATCATAATTTTTGTTACATATTAATAATCTTTCTAGGCTCAGAACTGCTTACATGATCAATTGTGATAAGATTCCAGTTTAAGATTGAAAATATCTAAAGCTGGAAAAACTGGTTCATGATTATGTACATATAAGTGCTTTTCTTGTTTAGCAGGTTGCCCAGGGTTTCATTGCACATAAAAACAAATGTGGATTGTAGACTGAAATTAAAGAACATGTTTCTGCATATTTCTTTGTGGTTTTCTGACTTTTTTCTGCCAGATTTTGTTGTGATTATAGCCACAGCAAGCAAAAGGACAGACTTGGTATGCACAGTGTATATATATATATTTGGTGGCACTAGGGATAGAACCAGGGCCTTGTGTATGCTAGTTATCTGACTCTAAACTACATCTCCAGTCCCCTAAGATCATGCTTCTTGACTATGTTTTTGGGAATAATTTTGTTTTTTATTATATGACAGTCCTTTTCCTTCTGGAAATACCATGGTTGGAATGTGTCCCCCATTCATATGTTGGAAGCCTGCTTCTTACTGTGATACTGTTGAAAGGTGGTGGATCCTTTTAAGAGGTTGAGCCCAGTGCAAGGTAAATTAAATCAGTAGGGGAATGACCCTAAGGCAAGATTAGTATGGTTTCAGTGGCATCACGGAGTCTTCCTCAGTTTGTTGTAAAAATGTAATCCTTAAGATTGATTCTTTGGCCTCTTGCCTTACCACGTGATCTCTCCTTGTACATATTCCTGCTGTGATGCCATCTACCATGTGCCGGGGTCTCACCGCCGGGTATGGCGGTGTCAGCCGGGCAGAGCAATGGGGTGACCGAGCCGAGGGGTTTAGGATGAGAAATAAGTAAAGACAGGACAGCGGGACTTGGAAGGGTTCACCAGTCAATACCGAATGAACGCCACATTTATTTAACAGCCTTCTTTTATACATTTCTTTAGTACTATCCTTAAGCCGCCCTTGAGCCGACTAGCTTTGTTCACGTGTACAGAAAAGAAAAAAAAGTTAATGAAAGAACTGGTGGGCGGGGTGCACTGACAATATTCTTAATTAAATCTGGCGAGGGTGTGTAAAGGTTCTTAGTTTAACCTGGAATAAGGGTGTGTCAAGGTTCTTAGTTTAATCTGAAATGAGGGTGTGTCAAGGTTCTTAGTTTAACCTGAAATGAGGGTGTGTCAAGGTTCTTAGTTTAACCTGGAAAGGACATTAATTATCCTTGAGGAAAGTAGACAATGTCAGGCTCTGATCCAGAAATCAGGCCAACTTTTTCTCTCCTGCATGGACAGCCATGACACTGTAGGAAACGGCTCCCAACAACCATGTGGTACAGCCAAGGGTAAACTCATAAGAGCTAAGTAGATGCTGTCACCATGCTTTGAGCCTCCAGAACGATGAGCTTAGTTAAACTCTTTCTTTATAAAACAAACACAGAGCCTCAAATATCTGTAGTAACAAAGTGGATTGAGACGTGGGAATGCTTATTTAAGGATACACAAGGATCATATAGAAAACTTGTAGATTTTTTTAGTACCCTGAGTAAATCCATCTTATACTAAATTAGTTTATTTTCTCTAAATCAAAGCTATGGATTCTAAAGGATAAAAATAGACATTAAGAATCATGAAGTTGAGGTCATGGATAACAGTTTCTTACTTTCAGTTTGATTCTCATGTCCTTAACTACTTTAACCTCATGTGTAAACTGGAGTAGGCAATAATTTGTCAGTGTAATGGCCCAGAACCAACTGAGGGTTGTAAAAGGAGCATGCCTGAGCCTACCCCAGTCTATTCCTGGTTTGAGATATGATTGTTTATTCCAGCCATTGCTGTCTGCTCCATGAGGTGATCTAGGCAAGGGATGGCCTTTGTCAAACTTGTATTATGTCATTTGAAATTTAAGGAGTGAGCTGAATAAACCTTTTTCTCAAAGTTTTTCTAACATCAGGAAAAAGACAAAGAGGCCCAAATTCTGATGTTTCCATCCAGCCTAGTAAAGCAATCAAGTAAAAGAAATAGTCATCCAAATTAGAAAACAGTGAACCCTTATATATAGAAATCCTAAAAATTCCACCAAAACATAGAACTCATATGTTTTTTAAAATGCAGATCACAAGGTTAGTATACAAGCAGTACTATTTCTATATGCTAAGAATGAATTATCTGAAAAAGTTCAAAAGAACCTCATAATAGCTATAAGAAATAAACCAGAGCTGAAAGATGTGTACATTTAAATGAAGTTGGAGAAAACACAAATGACCCTTGTTAAGGGAAAGTTACTATTAAAATGTACTGCTCTAAGTGATCTATAGATTCAAGATAATTTATTAAAATTCCAACATTTTTCACGAAAATAGCATTATACTATCTGACTTCCAAACACTATGAAGTTGTAATCAAAACAGCATGCTACTAATGTGAAAAGGTTCACAGACCAATGAAAAGAATAGCACAGAAATAAATCCATACATTTATAATCCATTTATGTTTGGCAGAGAAACCAAGAATACAAAATGAGGATTGCAAACTTTTCAATAAATGATGCTGGGAAAACCAGGTGAACACAAATAGAAAAATCAGATCCTCATCTTGCCATATAGAAAAGCCACCTAAAAATGGATCCTAAGATGTGAAAGTAAACAATACGAAAAGGGAGAAAGCTTGATGGCTTTTGGATATAATCTTTTGGATATGGCTCCCAAAATGTAGGCACCAAAAACAAAAACAATTCAAATGGGATTACATCAAACTAAAAAGATGCATAACAAAGGAATCAACAGAGTGAAGAGACAATCTATAGAATGAGAATACATTTGTAAACCATATCTGATAATATGTTAATAACTGTATAAAGATTTTTGAGGAATATTCCTTAATTTGTGGAGATTTTATTTTGAGAGAATGTTGAATTGTCATATCCATTATCTGCATCTGCTGTGATGAGCACCAACATTTATCTTTCATTCTTTCAATGTGCTGGTGAATCTGGTCCACTAACATTTTGTTGATTGTATTCAGATCTATGTTCGTTGGAGATAATTGGCCTATAATTTCCATTTTTGTTTTTGTAGTGCACTTATGTGGCTATCTTTCTTCCACTGAGGATGTTTGGCTCTTTTGACAAAGATGCAGTGGCTAGTATATCTGGAGTTGTTTCTGCATCTTCTACTCTCTTCTGTTTATGCTTAGGTCTGTTTCTTAAGAAGTACCATGCTGTTTTTTCTCACAGTGGTCTTGTAGTATAGTTTCCACTAAGGGAATGTGATGCTCCTTGCTGTGTCTTTGTTGCCTATAATTGTTTTTGCTGTTGTAGGTCTCTTCTGATTCCAGGTGAATTTTTGGATTGTTTTTTTTTCTAGATCTGTGAAATATATTACTGAGATTTCAATCAGTATTGAAATAAATCTATATAGTAATTTTGGGAGTATGGCCATTTTGACAATATTGATTCCTCCTACCCAGGAACAGGGGATGTCTTTCCATTTTTTGATATCCTCTTCAGTCTCTTTTTTCAGAGGTTTTAGTTTTTAGAAGAGAGGTCTTTTACTGCATTTGTTAGATTGATTCCTAGATACTTCTTTGTTTTCGATGCTACTGTGAAAGGAATTATTTCCCCTATTTCTCTTTCAGTTAGTCTTATTTTTGAATAAGAAGGCTATTGATTTTTTGATGTTGACCTTATACCCAACTACTGCACTGAATCTGGTGATGAAGTCAAGCAGTCTTTTGGTTCAGTTATTAGGATATTCTATATAGAGTATCATGCCATCAGCAGATAATTATAGTTTAACTTCTTCCTTATATATCTTTATTCCTTTAATTTCTTTTTTCTTGTCTAATTGTTGTCTCTAATATTTCTAGTACTATATTGAACAAGAGTGGTGATAGTAGACATCCTTGTCTTGTTCCTGATCTTGGTGTGAAAGATTTCAGTTTTTGACCATCAAGTGTGATGCTGGCTGTTGTTTTTTCATAAATAGCTTTTATTAGGGTGAGATAAAGTCCATCTATTCCAGTTTTGTGTAGGGTTTTGATCATGAATGGGTGTTGGATTTTGTCAAATGCCTTTTCTGTGTCTATTGAGATGATCATATGGTTTTTGTCTTTAAGTCTGTTAATGTAGTGTATTACATTTATTGATTTATGTATGTTGAACCATGCTTGCATCCCTGGGATGAATCCAACTTAGTCAGGTTTTATAATCTCCTTTATGACCCTTTATATTCTGTTTGCCAGTATCTTGTTAAGGATATTTTCCTCCATGTTCATTAGGGAGATTGGCCTGTAGTTGTCTTTTTTGGTTGGATCTTTCTCTGTTTTTGGAATCAAGGTAAAGGTTACATCCAGGAATTAATTTGGGAGTATTGCTTCTCTTTCGATGTCATGAAAGAGTTTTAGTAGTACTGGAATTAACTGTTATTTAAAAATTTTGTAGAATTTACCAGTAAAGTCATCAGGACCAGGACTTTCCATTATTGGCAGGATTTTTATTACATTTTCAATTTTACAGATTAACATTGGGGTGTTAAGCATTTTTATAGCTTTTGTGTTCAGCTTTAGAAGTTCATATGTGTCTAGGAATCTTTCTATTTATTCTGTGTTTTCCATCTTATTGGAGTACAGATTTTCAAAGTAGGTGTTTATTGTTCTCTGGACTTCTGCTGGTTCTGTGGTGATTTCTCAGTTTTGTTCCTGATTGCATATATTTGAGCCTTTTCCTTCCATTGTTTTATAAGGTTGGCAAAAGGTTTGTCAATTTTGTTTCTTCTTTCAAAGAACCAACTCTGATTCATTGATTTTTTTTGGTATACCTTTCTTAGTCTCCAATGCATTGATTTCTACTCTAATCCTTATAATTTCCTCCTCATGAGCTTTTTTTGGTCTTGTTCCCCTTTTTCTAGTAGTTTGAGATTCATCATTAGCTTATTAGAGTATACTTTGTTTTCTTAGTATGGGCATTCACTGCTATGAATTTCCCTCATAGAACTGCTTTACTGTGCCCCACAAATCCTTGCATGTTGTAGTTGGATTATCATTTAATTGTAAAAACTTTAATCCTTTAATTTTTTCTGTGACCCAGCAGTGGGTTTTTCATATTCTCTGTATTTGTGAGGATCTTGGAATTTATTTTGCCCTTAAGCTCCAGTTTCAAGGTACGATGGTCTGACCTAGGAGATAACCTCAATTCCTTTGCACTTACTTAAACATGTATGAACTAGCATGTGGTCTGCTTTGGAGAATGACCTGTGAGCAGCTGAAAAGAATGTATATTCTGACTTTGTGTGTTGAAATACTCTGTAGTCACTACTAAGTCCATTTGTTCAAAAGTTTGGTTCAGTTCAAGTGTTTCATTATTTGTTTTTTGTCCAATCAATGTGTCTATTTGTGACAGGGGAGGTATTAATTTCCCCTATTACTATTGTATTAGTGCTTATTTAACTTTTCATGTTAATATTTGTTTTATATAGTTGGGTACATTAGTTTGATGCATAAATATTTATGAATGTTAGCTGTTCTTGGATTGTTCCTTGTACGAGGATGTAGTGTCCTTTTTTTGTCTCTCTTAATCACTTTTGGTTTGAAATCTATTTCTTCTGCAAGTAAGATAGCCACTCCTGTTTTTTTGCAGTTTTCTGTCACATAGAGAATTGTTTTCCATCCTTTCAGTTGCAGTCTATGGATTTCTTTCTGAATTATGTGTTTCTTGTATACAATATATTTTTGGATCTTGCTTCTTAATCCATTCTGCCCGTCTGTGTCTTTTAATTGTGGCATTGAGGCCATTGAAATTAATTGTTATTGACCAATATGTATTGATTTAGCCCTGCCACAATGTTTTACTATTTTGGGCTCTTTTATTCTTTGATATTCCCCCTTAAATTTTGTTTTTTGCCTTGCCCAAGGAGTTCACTCTACTGGGTCTTACGGGATTGTTATATTCATTTTTTTTTTTGTAAGATATTCCTTAGAATTTTTTGGAGTGCAGATTTTGTATTTATCAAGTTTCTAAGGTGTTCTTTATGGTGGAAGTATCTTTTTTCCCTGTGGATTTTGAAAGACAGTTTTGCAGAATACATCATTCTAGGTTGGAGGTTGTTTTTCAAGGCATGAAATACTTCACTCCAGGCTCTCCTTGATTTGAGTATTTGCGTTGAGAAGTATGCTGTGATTCTGATTGGCTTTCCTTTGAACATTGCTTGTTTGTTTTGTCTCTAAATGCTTTTAGTATTTCCTTCTGTTTGATTTCTGCAATCTTGATAATTATATGCCTCGGTGTAGATTTTTTTTTATATCACGGCCACTTTGAATCTTGTAAGCCTCACTTATATCTGTGCCAAATTCTTTACCTTTTCCTTTGTTTTATGCCATTATATCTATCTGTGGACAGTTTTAAAAAATTGTCTTTTGCACTTTCTCCTGCTTCCTCACTGACTCCAAACAGTCTTAATATTATTCTTCTTTGTATCATCTAGGAGCTGGTGGATTGATTTCTCATGGTCCCTTGCCATTTTCCATAAATCATTCCTTTTCTGTTCATTGGCTTCAACCCTATCTTCTAGGTCTGATATTCAGTCTTCACATCTATTCATCCTATTTGTCAACCTTTCACAGGAGTTTTTCTTTTCTTTTTTTTTTAGGGTTTTTGAGACAGGATCTTGCTTTGTTGTTCAGGCTGGCCCTGAGCTCAGCCTCCAACTCACATCACAGCAATCCTCCTGCCTCTGCCTCCCAAGTGCTAGGATTACAGGCGTGAGCCACCATGCCTGGCACTGTGGTATGTGGTACTGGTTGCTGCTGGGTGTGAGTCTCCACAGTCAGTATTGTATATGGTTACCGGGGATCGAACCCGGGTCCTTGCGCTTGCAAGACAGGCGCCGGAACCACTGAGCTAACTCTCCGGCCCCTCACTGGGGTTTTTCATCTCCTGGAAATCTGTTGGAAGCTGTTTAACAGACTTCATGGCTTTCATAATCTGAGATTCTAACCTGTTCCTAATCTCTTTTTGTAGTGTTATTAATCATATCTTTCACTGTGGACATCATCTCTGCTTTTATCTCAGAAATTATTTCTGATTTCCATTTTACTAGGTCCTCTTTTGTTACCGGCTCAGAGTCCTGGTGATCGAGCTTCAGTTTGCTCTATTTCCCTTTTCTCTGCATTTCTCTGTGGTGACTACCTTTGTATCTGGGTTTTTGATTTTTCTCATTTATATTTCTCTGTTGTTGATGTTTTTGGTTCATTTGCTGGCCTGCTGTCTTGCAATGTTTGTTGCAAGTCTCTTTGAATCTGTAATGGTCCTTATACAATCTCAGTCCTTGTACAACATGAAAGGTACTTAAACAAGAACAATCAGAACACCTTGTTTGAAACAGTACATTCAGTATCATCAATAGTATCCAACACAGCACAGGAAATGACAAACTGTGGCAATCACTATTCTGATACCTTGAACCACATGAGTTAATCTGCGACCATATGCCCTGATTTAGAACTAACCACAAATATGTTTACAATACATAGGTCCTTCATTATAGCAGCATTCCCTTTAGGAATCAAGGGTCACTAGAGTTTGGGGGGTTGGTAGAGAAATAGTAAGAGAGGAAGATATTAGAGATAGGATTAGAAGGCATATAGAGATCACCCAAACCCTGGGAGGTTGATAGAAGTTAGAGGATAAAAAAGATGGAACAAATTTTAAATGGAAACAGACTAACAGAAGCAGGACAACTAGAAACTGAATTCACTCCCCTATAATAGTACAGAAGAAAGGGAGAGTAGGGAGGACCTAATTACACCAGCTTCAGGGAAGTAATTCTAAGCATACACAGCAGCAATAGGTAAATAAGAATGTATTTTCCCTCTTCTGTAAAAATAAGAGCAGTTTGGGCCCGGGATTTAGCTCAGTGGTTCCGGTGCCTGTCTTGCAAGCGCAAGGACCCAGGTTTGATCCTCGGAAACCACATACAATACTGGGCGTGGAGACTCACCCCAGCAGCAGCCAGTACCACATACCACAGTGCCGAGCGTGGTAGCTCACGCCTGTCATCCCAGCACTCGGAAGGCAGAGGCAGGAGGATTGCTGTGATGTGAGTTGGAGGCTGAGCTCAGGGCCAGCCTGAACCACAAAGCGAGACCCTGTCTCAAAAAACCTTAAAAGAAAAATAAAAAAATAAGAGCAGTTCATAGGAAAAAACCCAAAATTGGACAGACTTAGCAACAAGAGAATAGATAAGTGGAGAATAAAATAAATGGAAAGAAATAGAAAAAGAAAGAAAAATGAAAAAATGACAAAAAAGAAAACAATAGAAAAAAAATCAGTACCAAAATGCCCTTTAAGGCATGGACCTGTTATCTCCTGCATGCCAAACGGACTTACCGAGTGTCAGGGAAATAACCATAGTCCACTATGATCACTCTGGCTTCTGGTTACAATGAATCCTGAGTTCTGCTCAAGGGACACCTTTAGAGGTAAGTACAGCTGCCCTTCCTCTGAAGTGAGTCCAGGGTCCTGTAGGTGGCACTGGGTCCAGAAATTCACCAATGACTGTAGTACACAGGTCTTCCCTCTCCCAGTGGGTGCTTTTTCAACATGGCAGATAGGGAGCTAGATTACAGGAATGTGATGTGACAGTCTGAAAGCTGGGGAGCTCGAACTGCAGGGATATGGTGTGGTGATCCTGAGCTTGATGCTCTTGTCAGGGCAGATGCAGAGATGTAGTCCTGGTGCTGGTGCATGGATCCTCAGTCCTTGGGGCTGGGGTGGAACTTCCTTACTTGACCTGCACTGATCCTCTGTCATGGATGACAATAGGCTACCCTTCAGTACGGTGAACAGGGAGCTGGAACGCAGGAATGTGATGTGGCGATCGGAGGATGAGAAGTTGGAACTGCGGGGATGTGGTGTGACGATCCTGTGGCTGGCGCTCTTGTGAGCTGATGTTGTTTCTTTAAATACTTGGTAGAATTCAGCAGTAAAGCCTTTAGGACATGGATTTTCCTTCTTTTATTTTGAGACAGGAACTCAAGCAATTGCCAGACTGGACTCAAACTTCCACCCTTCTACCTTAGCCTTCTGGAGCACTACTCTTACAAGTATGTGCTTTTCTTTAGCGAGAGATGTTGCATTTCTAGTCCAAACCCCCTACTTTTGATCTGTTAAGATTCTCTTTTTTTCTTTTTATCCACTCCCTATTTTTCTTTTTTTTGAGCCAGACTCTCATCCAGTCTGGCCTCATTCTTATACACTTAAGTAATCGTTCTGCCTCAGTCTGGAGTTGCTAGGACCGCAGCTATGTGTCACAACGCCTAGCCTCTGTTAGGTTTGCTAATCTTATGAGTTAATGTGAGTATATGTGTCCAGGACTCTTATCTATTTTTTTCTAGATTATCTAGTTTGTTGATGTAAAATTGTTCATATCAGTCTTTTGCCATCCTTTGTATTTATGTGATATCAGTTGTAATATGTTTCAGTCTGATTTGTCCATTCTCTCTCTAGTTAAACATTGTGTTATTTTCAAAAAAGTGTCAATATTGTTGATCTTTTCTGTTTTTCTCATGTCTTCAATTTAATTCTGGTCTAATCTTCGTTACTTCCTTTCTTCTACTGACTTTGGGTTTAGTTTGTTCCTATTTGGTCCTTAAGATGTGATATTAGATTATGTGATGTCTTATTTTTTTATGTAGCTGTTCATTGCTATATATTTTTCCCATTACTGGAATTGAATTGAACTACACAGGGCTTTCATACTGAGCCACATGCTCAACCCCCAGCTCCCTTTTTAAAAACTTTTGAGGTTTTCTAAGAGGCTGAGTTGTCCAAGCTGTGCTCAAACTTTCAGTCCTCCTGCATCAGCCTTCCAGAGTGCTGGGATTGTAGGCATGCACCACACCATACCATAACTTCTAAGAGCTATACTTAATTCTTTGAAGTAATTTTCCTACATCCTATAAATCTTGCCATATTATATTTACATTTTGCCTATCTTAAGATGTTTTTAAATTTACCTTTTAATTTCTTTAATTTATTGGTTGTTTGATTTGCATGTACTTGTGAATTTTATGAATTTTCTCTTATTTATTTCTAATTGGACACCATTGGATAAAAACATATATTTTATATGATTTTAGTGTGCTTAACTTTGACTTGCTTTATCATCTAATAAATGATCTATACTAAACAGCATTACATGTCAGCTTTAGAGGAATGTATATTATCTTCTTGTTGGATGGGATGCTTATATGTCTTTTATTGATTTAAGGTGTAACTGAAGTCCATTATTTCTTAATTGCCTGGATGACCTGTGCTTGAAAGTGGGATATTGAAGTTCATTACTTTTATTGTATTACAGTCTAGTTCTTCATATATTGATATTTACATTGTATATTTATGTCTTCCAATTTTGGGTGCATATATAATTGTTACATATTCTTGATTATCAGTCCCTTTTAAAAAATTGATTTAATTGGTACATTTTACATACACATCATGATTACACTTGACATTGAGAATTTGTACCAGTATATAACATAATTTCTCGTTTTTTCCCATTCCCCTACCCACCCTACAACCCCACCCCCATATACATAAACTTTGCTTGCTTTTTTTAAAAACCATCAAATTTTTTCTTTGCCTTCTTTACTTACCCTTACCCCTATTTTCTCTTTGAATATTTTCTATTTAACAATATCTATCGTACATTTTAGAACTCATTAACATCTTCAGTCTTGTTTTTTTTTTTTGAGACACGGTCTCACTTTCTAGTTCAGGCAGGTCCTGAACTCAGCCTCAAACCCAAGAATCTCCCTGCCTTTGCCTCCCAGCAATCCTCCTGCTTCTGCCTCCCAGGTGCTGGGATCATAGGCATGAGCCACCACACCTGGCACTGTGGTATGTGATTCTAATTGCTGGTGGGTGTGAGTCTCCACGCCCAGCATTGTTGTATAAGGTTACCAGGGTTCAAACTTGGGCCCTTGCACTCACAAGGCATGCGCCGGAACCACTGAGCTAAATCCCTGGCCCTACATCTTCAGTTTTTGTTTTTATAGTTTTTAATGTAAAATCTGTTTTATCCTACTGTCTTTGTTGTATTATGAGTTCCATTTGCATGGCATATCCTTTTCCATCCTTTCATTTTCAATTCATGCGTGTGGCTAAAAGTTGTGAGTCTCTTGGAGGTAGTGTGTAGTTGGGTATTACTGTACTGTTTCTTATTACGTTACTGAAGATCAAACCACAGGCTCTGCCCATTCAAGGCAAGCATTCTACCCCTAGCTGCAAGCCCTGATCTTCTTTTAAAATCCATTCAACTCCTGTATCTTTGATGGAAAAATTTACTTATTTAGTGGTGCTGAGGATCCAATCTCAGGCTTCGTGCATACCTACCAAGCAAATATTCTGCCACTGAACTGCATCCTTGCCTAATCAGTGTAATTACTGGTAGATAATAATTTACTACACCTTGTTAATTGTTTTCTGATTGTTTTGTAGCCCTTCCTTCTTTCCTTTTTTTTTTTTGTACTAGGGAGCAAACTCAGGACCTAACCCTTTCCTTTCCTTCTCTCTCTCTCTCTCTCTCTCTTTCCTCATTTGTTGTCTTCCTTTGTGATTACATGATTTTCCCTAGTGGTATGGTTTAATTCCCTGCTTTTTATCTTACATGTATCCACTTATATATTTTTTGATTTGTGGTTATCATGAGACTTCCAGAAAACATCTTGTAGTTACAACAGCCTGTGATAAGGTGATAACTTACCTTTGACTATGTAAAAATTCTGAAATTTGTTCCTGCCCTCCTTTATGTTTTTGATATCATAATATCTTTATAGTGTATCTTATAGGTATATAGCAATTGTATATTATAGCTATTCTTTTTATTTTCTTATTATTGTAGCTATTTTATTCAGTATCATCTGGTATTTACTTTTCTCTTTAATTATAAATATTAACTCCTGTTAGAGCTTTAATCATATCTGCCCTGCCCATTGTTCTTTCTTTCTCTCCTCTTTCTCCCCAGTTCCCTTCCTTTTCCCTGTAGTTCCTCTTCAATTTCACTTCATTTATTTTTATAGTGTTTACATATGGGAAAAAACATGCAGTATTCATCTTTCTGTATGTGGCTTATTTCATTTAAAATGGTGGTCCTCAGTTTCATCATTTTCCTACAAGTGACAAAATTCCATTCTTTATGGCTGAATAACACTCCGTGGTGCATATATGACACCTTTTCCTTATTCATTCATTCATCATTCATAGACACCAAGACTGATTCCATAGCCTGAATGTTGTAAATAGTACCATGATAAACACGGATATGGAGCTCTCCCTATGCTAAGCTGACTTTAATTCCTTTGAGTATATGCCAAAGAATAGCATAGCTGGATCATAGGGTAGTTTTAGTTTTAGTTTTTGAAGAACTTCTACACTAATTTCTGCAGTGACTGTACTAATTTACCTTCCTGTGAATGGTGTACAAAGGTTCTCTTTTCTTCCATTTCCTCCTCACCAGCATGCATGCATGTGTGCATTCATTCATTCTGATTTGGGATGAGGTGCATTCTAAATGTAGTTTCAATTTGCATTTCCGTGATAATTAAAAATGTTGAATTTTTTTTTTTCTTTTTGGGCATTTATACTTCTTTTGAGAAGTGTCTCTTCTGTTCATGTATCTATTGAATGAGTGAATGTCCTTTTGTTGATGGCTTTTTTGAATTCTTTCTATATTTCAGAATATTATCCTCTGTCAGATGAATAGCTGTCAAAGATTTCCCCCCATTCTATGGGCTGTCCCTTCACTCTTTTTTGTTTTTTGAGACAGGGTCCCGCTTTGTAGTTCAGGCTGGCCCTGTGCTCAGCCTCGAACTCACATCACAGCAATCCTCCTGCTTCTGCCTCCCGAGTGCTGGGATGACAGGCATGAGCCACCACGCCCGGCTCTGTGGTATGTGGTACTGATTGCTGGTGGGTGTGAGTCTCCACACCCAGCATTGTTGTATGTGGTTATCTGGGATTGAAACCTGGGCCTTGCGCTTGCAAGGCAGGCCTCGGAACCACTGAGCTAAATGTCCGGCCCTGTCTTCACTCTTGATTTTTTTCCTTTTTGATTTAGTCTCATTTGTCAATTCTTGCTATTTTTTGAGCTACTAAAGTCCTATTCAGGAAATTTTAGCCTGTACCTATGAATTCAAGTATTTTTCCTATGTTTTTTCTTTCAGTTTCAAAGTATTGGGTGTTATACCTAAATCTTAGATCCATTTTACATTGATTTTTACCCAGAGCAATGGATAGGTATCTAGTTTCAGTCTTTCACAAGTGGATATCCAGTTTTCACAGCATCATTTATTAAATATATAATGTGTATTTTTGACTCCAAAATCAGATATGGCTATAGTTGTGTAGGTTTCTTTCTGTTGCCTCTGTTATATTCTGTTGGTATATATTCCCAGTTTTGTGCCAGTGCCATGCTATTTATGTTACTGTGGTTTTGTAGTAAAATTTGAAATTGGTATTGTGATGCCTCCAGCCTTGCTTAGAATTGCTTTGACTATCCTAAGTCTTTCGTGTTTCCATATGAATTTTAGAATTGCTATTTCTAGGTTTATGAAGAATGTCCTTGAAATTTTGATGGGAATTGCATTGAATCTATAGATGCTTTTTAATAATATGGCTATTTTTTAAAATTGAAATCTTTATTGGTACATTACATATATACATCATGATTGCATTCAACAATGGGAATTTGTACCAGTATATGACACAACTTAATTCACATTTTTTCCCATAACCCAACCCTCCCTACCACCCCCAGGATATTTTTTATAATATTAATTCTGATGATCCATAAACAGGGAGATCTTTTCCGTCTTCATGTGTATTTTTCAATTTCTTCAGTATTCTAAAATTTTCACTGTAGAAATCTTTTACCTGCATTGATTCTTAGCACATTTGTTTTGTGGCTAATTATAAAGCCCTAAGCTGTGAAAGTAAATTACACTTTCAGTGAATAGCAAGTCTTTCAGTTAAGTATATCATATTAATGACTTAAGAATTATTTATACATTAGAGATATAAGTATTTTATCAGATATAACAGTTTCTCTAGGTTCATTGCTTGATTCTCCAGTCATTTGAAAAAACAAAAGGTTTTCAATTTTGGACAAGTTTGTATTTATCAGGTTTAAAAACTATCATGGTTTGTTTTCCTATCTAAATTTCTTCTGTTTTTTTCTATAAGTTTTAACTTTAGCTCTCACATTTAAGTCTATGTTGTTTTTCTACTTGAATTTTATGTATAATGTAAGGTAAAAGTTGAAGAGGAGGAGGAAGTAGTAAGATCAAGATTCCATATAATATTTGTGGTGGTGTCCAGTGATGAATATATTTATTATTATATAAATCACAAATATATAATAAAAAGAGAATTGTTTTAAAAGTTGGGGTTCATTTATTTGCATATGCATACCCATCCTTTCAGCACCATTTGCTAAAAATATCTTTTACTCATTAAATTACATTGGTTCTTTTGTCAAAAATAAATTGATGAAAATTTTACCCTCTCTTCTCTACTAAGCACAGCTATAAAACTTAGGCAGCATACATGGAACCAGCTATTTGAAGATACTGAAAAGAAAGAATTAGTAGGCTATGGGCCGGGGAGTTAGCTCAGTGGTTCCGGCTCCTGTCTTGCAAGCGCAAGGACCCGGGTTCGATTCCCCGGTAACCACATACCATACTGGGCGTGGAGACTCACACCCAGCAGCAACCAGTACCTCTTACCACAGTGCCGGGCGTGATGGCTCACGCCTGTCACCCCAGCACTCGGGAGACAGAGGCAGGAGGATTGCTGTGATGTGAGTTGGAGGCTGAGCTCAGGGCCAGCCTGAACTACAAAGCGAGACCCTGTCTCAAAAAACCTAAAAAAAAAAAATAAATAAAAAAATAAAAAGAAAGAAAGAATTAGTAGGCCATCGGGAGAGAACAGAATTTGAGGTACCACTGAGACTGCCTTGAGTTTCCCATTTTTCCCTCTAGTCTTCCAACCACATGTCCTGTGATACTATGCAGCATAGCAGGGTAATAAAAGTCCCAGGTTTCTTCCTGGTATACCCAAAAAAGAAGCTGGAGGGAAATGGAAAGTACGTAAAGGAGGAAGATCGATGGAAACCCACCATGGAGTGTTCATTATGAACTCCCCACATCCCATTCTGAACTTCATGTGCTTGAAAGTATTGCTAGACTCAGCACTAAACAAAAGGATAGACTACTGCCTAGTTCCTAAACTGGCCACTGGCTGGAGTATGAATAGAGAAAAGCTCTCAAGGATGATCTGGCATTGAAGCCATTGCTTACAGAGGACAGATTCCGTTGTGTGACCTGAACTTGTCCAGGTGGATTGCCTATTAAAATCAAACTACCAAAGTTTCTCCAGTGTATTTAAATAAGACTCATAATTTCATAATTGATTATATTATATATAAATGTTTAAGTACAATAAAAACTTGTCATATGAAGAACCAGGGAAATAATCACACAAAAAGGCCAAAATATATACTTAATTTAGCTAGCGCAGTAAATTAGAATGCAGAAAATTGATAAAACTAAGCTTGTATTTTCAAAATACTGATAAAAATAGATGAACAATTCTGAATAGTAAAAGACAAATTCATAATATGAAAAATGTGTGAAAATTTTCTATTTACTGATAGGGACCTTGGAATTATATCAATTGCAACCATATGCCAATCAATGCATTTGACACATAAATCTGCATAAGTAAATTTTGGTAACATATTTTCCTTGAAAGTTACCTATTTCTGGTAGGTAGGTCAAGGGTAGCTGTGCTTCATGTTTACTTACTTCTGGATCTAAGTTCTAAGATGATAGAAAAGCTTCTAACTGGAATATTGTCAGTCACATGGCCAAACCACAGAAGTGAAACATAATTCTCTAGAGAAAGGCAGTGAACATATTGTGAACAAGTACTGTATAGCTGAGAACAGAATCTACCTGCAACCATGAAAAAAATTCAAAAGATTGTCAAAGATTCATACTCTTTTTCATGAAAGAAAGGAGAAAAAGGAACAAAAGGAACCCTGAACCCCAAAGCTCTGATGAGGGAATTCTATCAAACCTTCAAGAAATAGACCATCTCCGTGTTATCCAAACTATTCTAGAGCATAGAGAAAGGTTGGCCCGCAGTCACTTCATGATTTTATGTGGCCATCACAACCACGATGTCAAACCATTAACATTTTCCAGTGTGTTTATCACTGAATAGTAATCCTTTAAAAGCTTCAGGAAATATGGGTTATTTTTGATATGCAAGTTGAGATGCTGTTTAAAATTGCCTCCAAATGGAGAGCTCCCATATGTAAAAATGTAGTTGTACAGAATACTATTTTGCCTTGCTTAATCCACAATTTTGAAAATTTATTTGTAGATGCCATTCAATCCTAGATTCCTTTTAATCCCCATTGTAATACATTTTTGGAAATACTATTCTCAAACAATCTCAGATATGAACATTAGTGCAACCATTCTAAATAAAGTATTAGTAAATAAGACTAAGCAATTTTAAAAAAATGCCACAAATAAAAATTTATTTTAAAAATGTAGTAAAATATGGTCAAACATAAACAAGTTCCTTAATATAATTGATTTCCTTAATAGATTAAGGGAAGAAAATAACTTGATATTCTAAAAGGATACAAGAAAGAAAATGAATGGCCTGGTGTGGTGGCTCACACCTGTAATCCCAGCACTCGGGAGGCAGAGGCAGGAGGATTGCCATGAGTTTGAGGCTGAGCTCAGGGCCAGCCTGAACTACAAAGTGAGATCCTGTCTCAAAATAAAAAAAAAAAAAAAGAAAAAGAAAGAAAGATAATGAAAAATCTCAAATATATTCTTTCTAAAAGCACTTGATAAGTAGTAATGCAGCAAAAAATTGTGTGGCTTAAAAAATGATAAGATTGAAATGCTGGAAAGCACACAAAGATGTACCTAGAGTCACTGCTATTATTCACAATTTAAGTTGTAATCAGTGTAAATAAGAAAAAGTAAAGTATAAATACTAGATAGACTTATAGTTATTTATAGATTGTAATGTCTGCCTGGAAAGCAAGAGAGATCAGTTGAAAAACCTTTTGAAGTAATAAAAGAATTTGGTAAGATACATGGTTACAAGATACAAAAGAGATCTAAAGGTTTTTAAACACATTAGCAATGAGCAATTAAAGCATGCAGTTAGAAAAAAAGGATCCATTCAGTTAATAGCAGAAATTACAAAACAGAAATGAACAAGAAATATCTACATGTCTAAGAAAAAATTTACAATTTACTCATGAATATGAAAGATTAAAATAATGGAATGATACATTCTTATATAACTATAGTACAGATACTTGTTCTTGCCACATATTGATGTCAATAAATGCAATTTCAATCAAAATCCAATCCACTTGACACATTTACTCTCGTTCTAATATACTGCATGAGATAAAGATAATTTAAAAAGAAAAGATAAAATCATACTGTTGAGTAGTTGTAACTAAAAGAATGCACTACTAGGGCAGGAGTAGAAAAACTAATGAATCTAAAAAACTTGAGCATATATGAAAATTTCATATTTCAAGAGAATTTCTAGTCATTAAAGAATGTAGTATTTTAAGGTGGTGCATAGACACTAGTTGCTACCCTCATCTCCACATCTTATACATAATTTCTAAAGAAACGCCAAATCTATTGTAGGATATTATAGAGAAGTGGTTTTCTAGATTTGGGGCAGAAAAGTCCTATTTACACCTAACGCTATTGTTGCAAAGCTTTAAGGCAACATACCATACAATAATAATAATAGAATACATGGTACAGAAATCAAAAGGTAGAAAATTTTATGCAAAAAAATTGTCTTTTGAATACTGTGTCTTCCAATCCCTTAAAGACTTTCCAAATTCTTATAGATGGAAGATCTGATCAGTAGATATATCCTTTTTTGTTTGTTTGTTTTTTTGAGACGAGTCTCGCTTTGTAGTTGAGGCTGGCCCTGAGCTCACTGTGTAGCCTAGGTGAGCCTGGAACTCTCAGCAATCCTCTTGTCTATCTCCTAAGTGCTGGGATTACAAGTGTGAGCCACGACGCCCTGCACGGTGTTATGTGGTACTGATTGCTGGTGGGCGTGAGTTTCCATGCCTGGCATTGTGGTATGTGGTTACCAGGGATCGAACTAGGGGCCTTGTGCTTGCAAGGCATGCACTGGAACCACTGAGCTAAATCCCTGACCCACTAGATATATACTTCTGTATTGCCAAACAGCCAAAAGGTTAACATGTCAGAAAAACCTAAAAAAATGTAACATATGTGATGGGTGAGAAACTAATTTCCACATCTGTAGAAAAATCTTACTAATATGAGAAAAAAAAGTCAGCATCCTTTAGCACTACTTTAGGCTGTAAGCAACAGAAAATAAAAATAAGTATATTTAAAATTATTGATATATTATTCACTTCTTAGATTTTTCAAAGATTTAAAAATTTGACAGTAATGCCTAACATAAATATTATACACTGTCCATGGGCATTTAGTAAATCATTTCTGAAGAGCAATCTGATCAGCTGTATAAAATTGAAATATGGATTTTTTGATTCATAAATTCTACTGGAATTTTGACTTGACATAATCGATCAAGTACACATATATGTATTATAATATTGATAAAGCAATTTATAACAAATTGAACATAAGCTAATGAGGATTGATTAAATAAATTACTGTATGTTCATACCGTGAAATGTTATTGTATAAGGTGCCCTGGAAAAGTGGCATAAACTAAAACAGGATTTATTATTTCATGTTATAAAGAGTCTTAACATAAGGAAGGTGGCTCCAGAGTAGTTAAACCTGTGGATAAATATGAAGGATCTGGTTTTCTTTAGTCTGTTATCTTTAGTATGTTAATTAACTCTCCTGATCACATTTGACAAATATGTACAGGTACTGACTGTAGTTATACAGTAACTAGGAAAGAATTATAATTAGCAAAGACCTCATATATTTATAAAAATATGCTGTATGT
Organism: Petromus typicus; assembly: GCA_004026965.1. Taxonomy (NCBI): domain Eukaryota; kingdom Metazoa; phylum Chordata; class Mammalia; order Rodentia; family Petromuridae; genus Petromus; species Petromus typicus. The sequence continues at coordinate 16,335 of PVIR01014588.1, read as the reverse complement.
GAAAAAGTAATAACAGTATTAGTTACATGATTTCATTTATGAAAAATGTTCATTTAGTTGAAAACGATAACTCTGATTTTCTGCGTATTTCTTGATGTATAACAAATACCTTTATTTGGATCATCTAAAGCAATCCTCAGAACAACCTTATGAGTTAAATACTATTATTATCCAACTATATGTGTGGATAACTGGAACTCAGTAACATTAAATCACACATATAGTTACTGGCAGAGTCAGAATTTGAACCAATGTCTGTCTTACTCCAACATGCATATTCTGTCTTTGTCAGATAACTTTTTGAAAAATGAAATTTAAAAATCTTGAAAGAGACCAAACTTTAATCATTTTTTAAGGAAATGATGGACTAATGCAATTGATGACAAGAGCCAGGAGAAGGAAGTGGGCAGTAACTGATTGCCTGAAGGTTGTAAAGAAATTTAAATTCTCGTTTATGGGAGACAGTGGACAACTGAAGCTTATAATTAGAGAATTTAAGAGACTGTATAAAATTTAGTAGTGTTTCAGGACATAGCCGTATGTAGATTTTACTGAAGTGAAGAGTCAAGGTCAGTGGATTAAAGTGGGGTAAGAAAATCGTACAATTATTGATTTTTCAAGCACATAGTTCTACTATGGGTTGGATAATACTGGTGAACAAGATGAACTCATAGGAGAGATCAGATCATACAGGACCTTGTAGCCATGTTTAAAAATGTCAGATTTATCAGGCTATTGTTCTAAATGTGTTGAGCAACCATCAGTGGATTTTAAGCAGGTCAGTGACTTGATATGGCATGTAGTGAAGAGATCCCTCTCACTATTTTGTTAGGAATATATTCTTTGTGTGTGAACAAGAGCAGAAGTATGGACATGGATTAGTAAAATATCAAAGTAGTCCAGGTAAAGTTGATAGTGGCTTGGACAAAAATGATAGCAGTGGAAATGGAGGAAAATGGTCGACAGATATATTTTAAAGATAGATTGACAATTCTTGATAATGAATTGGATATGAGGGCTGAAGAGAAGTGAGGAATCAAGGATGATTTTTAAGTATGTGTTGGGCAAGGTTGTAGATGGTGGAAGAGAGGAAAAGGGTGTGAGACTAGGGTGGATAGAGAAAATTTTAATTAATATTGATTTTAGTATTGGATATCTTAAGTTTGAGGAATTTGTGATTGTGTGTAGTAGGCAAGTAGGCTGTCATAGTATCATACAAAGAAGAGTGTGCTAAAGTCCTTTACTTGAGAGTCAACAATGTAAAGACAAAAACTGAAGTTATAAGAATAGGTAAGATTGTAGTGGAGGGGCCAGGGATTTAGCTCAGTGGTTCTGGCATCTGCCTTGCAAATGCAGGGTCCAGGTTCAATCTTTGGTAACCACATAGAACAATGCCAGGCGTGGTGACTCACGCCCACCAGCAATCAGAGCCACAAACCACAGTGCCGGGTGTGGTGGCTCACGCCTCTAATCCCAGCACTTGGGAGGCAGAGGCAGGAGGATTGCTGTGAGTTCAAGGTTCACCTGAGCTACATAGTGAGTTCAGGGCCAGCCTGAACTACAAAGCGAGACCCTGTTTCAAAAAACTAGAAAAAAAAAAAAAAAGGATTGTAGTTGAGAGGATGGATAGTCCCCCTCAAAGACGTTTGTTATCTGACTATTAACTGAGAACACCAATTTTCTGAGAAGCTTGGTGAAGACACCAAGTATTCTGCCAACAACACGCTGGCAAATGAGTGCGTGCTCCTTAAATTTTTACAGGTACATTTCAGTTCTTATCCTGAACCCACGGGTACATTTTAATACTTTTGCCAACTTCTTCCTATGAAACTGTATTTTCCATGGTTTCCATTATCTCCTTCTAAGTTTCCTTTTCCTCTAAACCCTAAACTTTGCTGTTCTCCAGTGGATACTAAAGAGTAAAATTCTAGGCTGTCAGCAATGATTTCTAGAGCCACACCTTCCCCGGACTCTGGAAGCTGGACTTGGTGGACTTGATGAAGGGAGCAAGTCAAGGTGCAGCGCGCTGAGCTACATCCCCAGCTCCTGTCTACGATCTGCTAAGTCCTGATTCCTGGTACCAGAAAAAACACCAAGTGAACAAATTATAGACAGATGGAAGAGCAAGTACAAAGGCTGAGGTGAGCTTGTGCTTGGTGTGTTTGAAAAATCAAGAAACTATGTAGCAGGAGTAAAATGAGTGAGGGGTCAGCAGTAAAGAAATGAGATTAAGAGGTGTTGGGGGTGGAAATGGAGTTCATTTTTAATGGTTCTCCTACAGGTCACTGGAGGTACTTTCTATTTTAAATAGTGGAATGTATAACCATTGGATGTTTTATCAGGCTCCCTCTGGATGCTATGCGGGAAATAGATTGAAAATAGGAAGAGCGAAGGTGGGACAAGAGAAGTGGCAGGGAGAACAGTTATCACAATAACTCGGCTAAAAAGTGATCGTGGCCGAGATGTGTGTTAGCAGTGGAAATGTTGAGAAGGTGTCAGATTCTGGTTATATCTTTAAGGTGAAGCCAGCATAATTTCCATATCAAATGTAGATCAACTTCATTAGATGAGAGAAAGAAGTCAAGGATAAATGACTCCACGGTTTTGGGCAAGATACATGGAAAGACAAAGTTGCCATTTAAAAGAGGAAGGCTGTCAGACTGGGGAGGAATATGAGGAGTCTGACTTTTGATACAATACATTTATAACACCGAATAAATCTTCAAATAGAAATGTCAGGTAGGCAATTAGTTACAAGGGCCAGCAGTCCCTAGAAGAGATCAGCTGGATTAATAAATTCAGAATTTACTGGCTTATAGGTGGTATTTAAAGCTATGAGCTCACCATAGAAATTAATATAAATGAATAGATTATCAAGCCCTGGGAGGGGTATTTGAAGAAGAGTGACAAAGTACATCAAATACTGTGACATTTTACATTTTTCCTTTCTTCTTTCCTCTTTTCTTCCATTCATGGTTATAAAAGTGATTAAACTAGGCAGAATGTACTTACCTATGCCCAGACTCAGAATCAAATGGCTTACCCCCCGTCATCCCTGCCCCACCCCCGCCCAGTGCCACTCCAGTTGCACAGCGTTAGATCTGAGCTCTAGGCTCCTGGTAAGCTAGCGCAGCTACGTGTCCCTTTGGGCATCCTCATGCTTATCTATTGGGACCTCATCAGTCATGATGAGATGTTCTCTGACAATTATAAAATCCGAGAGACTGCGGACGGGCTGTGCCTGAAGATGGAGGGCAAGGTGGCCGGTAGAACAGAGGGTAACACTGTTGACTCGCTCATTGGTGGAAATGCCTCCGCTGAAGGCCCGGAGGGCGAAGGTACGGAAAGCACAGTAGTCACTGGTGTTGATATTTCCCGTGCAGGAAACCCGCTTCACCAAAGAGGCCTACAAGAAGTACACCAAAGAGTATGTGAAATCAATTAAAGGCAAACTTGAAGAACAAAGACTAGAAAGAGTAAAACCTTTTATGGCAGGGGTTGCAGAACAAATCAAGCACATCCTTCCTAATTTCAGAACTATCAGTTCTTTATTGGTGCAAACATGAATCCAGATGGCCTGGTTGCTCTCCTGGACTATCATGAGGATGATGTGATCCCATTTATGATTTTCTTTAAGGATGGTTTAGAAATTAAAAAATAAAATTAATGGGTTGAGCAGTTACCTTGGATCTACCACTTGTCATAACTGGCTGCTGCTTGTTATCCACACAACTCCAGGATTTTAGACAAATGGGACTGATGTTATCTTGAACACTTCTTTTATTTTGACCGTGATTTATGTAGAGTGGAGGTATTATTTTTTAGGGGAAAAAAAAAAGAGAACATGTCATGTAGGTTGTCTAAAAATAAGCACATTTAAACTCATTTGAATGCTTCTTAGTTTAATACAAACTAAATCCATGGTAGTATTCATGGTTACAGACCACTGATAGAGAGCATGATTGTCTTCAGATAACTTCTGCAGTGGAAATTACTTCTGGGACTGTAATATAAGACAAGAATCAAAGTTTTAATTCTGAGTTGCAGTGAAGGGGAAAAATCCATGCTCATAGCAATGCTAACATTTGAAGTGGAGCCTTATATTTCTCATCACCTACACTGGAAGTAGTTAACCCTCAAAGAGATTACCAAAAGAATAAAAAGATTAACTCAGTTGGAAGCAAATAAACAAAGAAAAGAAAAGAATCAAATGGCTTTCCCTTTTATATTCTCCATTGCATATGCACTATACATCTTGGGAACTGTACTAAATGATTGTGTTCCAATCTAAGCCCTCTCACTCCAAATGATCCTGACATGAAAAGCACACCATAGTAGGACTGAAGTAGTTTAGCCTTGAAAAGAAGACTTCCCAAGGAAGTCAATAGGTATAATCAATTACCTAATGAGAGAATGAAGGCCTTTGACTGAAAATTACAATGATGAAGATTTAGGATTGACAGAACTAACTTTTCCCACAGTGGTATGTGCTGATCAATGAGTAGCGAAGTTTCTCTATCTTTTGACATGATTGTCATATACTTTCAAAAATCATGTTCTCTTTTTGGCTTTGCAATAAGGGTGAATACTGTTGTGCAAAGTATGTATCATAGCGATTATATCCTTGGTAATGGTTGCTACACTGAAGTGAAAGATTCTGGAAATAGCTACAACACACACTTAGAATCTCACAATCACATAATCAACCATTTTACTAAGTACAGGCATATTTTCATTCACATACAGCTAAATAAAGATTTTTTTCACATTTCATTACAGTGTACAATAAAGTGAAAAGTATACAGTACATTTTATTCTGGAATATAAGACAATCTAATCCAACATGCAGTTGTGTTCTTTGTTACAAGTTAATCTTTTCTTTACCTATGTAGTAAAATAGCTTCTAAAGCTTTACCCTTAGTATTATAGTAACACCTGATTTTTTCACACTTATTTTCTAAAACCCACTTGCTGTAATGACAACAGCACTGAATTCTACTAAATTTTTAAAAAATTCCTTGAACTTATTTAAGCAATTATATTCAGCCACCTCTGCTGGAATCTATGCTGAGTATTTTAAACCTGCTTTTTAAAGTTAGAAATGGGAAAGTATATATATAAAATGTATTTTAGTCAAGAAAACTGTAGAAGTTTTGTTTCTATCCCTTTCTTTAAATTAACAAGTATACAGTCAGTTGTCTTTTATCTGCTGGATAATTTTGCTTTCAGAATCTTCTAAACATAATTGATTATAGTAGTTGACATTTTGTGTTGACCCAATTAACCATCTTTTATTTGCCTCTACAACCAGGAAGTTAACAATTTAAGAACTCTACCCAAGGCAGGTCATGTGAAATGAATATAGAGAAAATGATCAGTTCACTTGTAGTTGATGCTGTGAATTGGTCCATGGTGCTCATCCAAGTTGGGGCACGGGTGGCAGAATGGTCTTTCATAATTTTCATTGTTTGGCTTCGTTATTCTGTCTGAAGCAAATTCCCAAATTTTCAGATTCAGTCGCATTTATACTGAAGTTCAACATGATATCTCAAAAAGCAATTTGCCAGTCTTAAGCTTTCCTACCACAATAGATATGAGAAACCTAACCCTAATCAGAATAGTTTTCTTACTGTGTAAAGTATGGCTTTTGCTTAGCTGGACTGGCTAAAATCCCAAAAGTAATTTAAAGCATCACCTCTCTTCAAGACGATAATGGAACCTTTAAACCATCCCTATTTGCTGATGCAGTTAGTGATCTGTTCTCCTGAGAATTAAGAGCTGACTCTCTAGAGTAGATAGGAACCCGGTGTAAGTATATAGCAGGCAGGTGACCAAGGTCATTGAGGGATGAATATTTTATACCCATCCATGCCCCATTGCTGTTTTTGGTTCCCTTTAATAAAATGTCCATGTATTTCAGTGGTAAGAACACTTATAGTCACACAGTTCTAATGTGTTTTCAGATGTGCAATTAATCATTTGTTTAAAGCCCTCTTGCCAAGAATACCTGAATGGGCTTTTCCTTTGATTCATTCCCAGGGTCCCTCAAGATTATAGCTGAGTTTTAATCAATAGGTCATATGTATCCTAACCAGAAGAGAACATATATTTACAGTCATATATCTTCCAAAGTAAACAAATGAAGAATCATTTATTCATCTGATAGACTAAGGATCCAGTAATAAGAACTAGGAATTAAAAATTCTTGATGTTGGCCCAGTGAGTGTCTTTGCACTTAATTTACTATTCTATAAAATGGGGGAGAAAAACTTCACAGGATTTCTGCAATGATCAAATAAGCAGGGTAACTATAACATGTTTGTAAGGGTTAACAGTGCCTCCTGTTGAACAGGTGCACCATATACATTTGGTGAAAGGGTTTGCCTCAGGGCTCTTTCAAAGGCCACTCCTGTGTTGTGTCAGATGCCTGAACAAACGGGCGTGCTGCTGACTGACTGAGTTTTCAGTGGCGAAAGCAGTGAAACTCCAGGTATGTTCAGGCATTTGGGTTCCAATGTTTCCCCATGCTATTTATGTGATAATTTCCATGGGACAATTGATTTGACACAGATGATAACTCTATCACAAGAGTATGCATTTTCTCAGATATCATACTAATAATGTGTAAGTTATCTCCCTTTTCCTATTCACATCATTTTATTAGAACACCAAGCCTTGAAAGGACTTTAGCAAATTGCTGGTCCATGCCCTTCATTTTACAGGCAAGCTGTTAGAAGCAAATGGGTACTTTTTAATCAAACGTAACACACACATTTGGCATAAGATACTCTTATTGAATAAGTAGATCTCATACTCTTTGTTACATTTTGTTAATTGTTCCCAATATCATATTTTCTCTTTACATATTTATGGTCATGACTTATGAACAAGCTGAAATACCAAGGAACAATTGTCCTGTCTATAGATATGTTTTCCTGGGACCTAGCTTCCCAAACCCCAGGCCCTTAACATGTCCACAAAGGGGACATGGAACAGCCACTGCCAAACATGTGTCACAAGACATTGTATGGCCAAGCCCACGTTAGCAATTCAATTCCTCAGTCACATCACCCAAGGTTCTCCATCCACCCATACATAGACCCCAAAGGAGGCTCACTTGGTATCCAAAGTTTGAGTTCTCTTCAGTCACATAAGGATTCTACTTGTTTTGATCACTTTTAAGTTCATGTGGGAGAGCATGTTTTGGAAATAAAAGGGCTGACTAGCACAAACATCTCCTCTCTGATTTGACAACTTCTTCTGAAGAGTGAACCACGTTTGGTACAAATCCACTCTTCACCCCTTCCCAGCCCTCCTGGATTGTAATCTCCCCCCTTTTAACCAGCTCATATATGTCTCTGGTCAGGTCTGTGAAGGCTTTCTCCACATTAATGGCATCTCGGGCTGACGTCTCAATGTACTTCATGCCGTATGCAGCAGCCAGTTTCTCGGCCTCGTGGCGAGTCACTTGCCTCTGTGTATCCAGGTCACACTTGTGACCCACCAGAACAAATACAATTTGGTAGGGCTGAACGTGTACTTTGGTCTCTTCTAACCACTCATGGACATTCTGGAAGGACCTGCGGTTGGTAATGTCAAATAAGAGAAGACCACCTACTGAGTTCCTGTAGTAGGCGCGAGTGATGGATCTAAAACACAAGAAAGAAGTAAAAAATAAAGGTTGTGCCCAAATTCCTGCACTTCAATGAACTCAGTGTATTCTAGTGTTCCTGGTTAATGAAACAGTCTTTTAGTAAAAGTCCCTTTTTTTCTTTTTTTAAACAAGAAAATAAAAATGCCATTCTTTAATGATATGTCAGTTTTCAATTGGGTAAAATTTTGAGGTGGCATTTTCTAGAAATGAATGCTTATGGAACTTCTGTCATTTTCCTTTGTTTAAACATTGAAAAATGACCTTGGGAGAAAACTGAATTCTATTTTCTGCCTTCCAGTGGAACCAGAACTAATTCTCCTATTCCTAAATCTGAATAACTAAGAGACTTCCTTTTCTGCATAATAAGATCCCTAAGTCACAGAGTTTTGGGGACGCAAAATGAAGTAATGGGTGCTAAAATGTTCTGTATCATAGGGAGATCATTACCAATCCTAGTAACTGAAACAGGAATTTTAAGAATGAAAATTAATTTATGAGACTTAAATTACAACTATAGCTATCTTGCATCATATTGCATTTTTCTATTTGTGGTTTTTTCCTGTCTTTCCATTATTGCTGTCATTATTATCATCCTACAAAGGTCCTCAGTCTCTTCTGTGAGGAGAAACATCGTTTTGTTTTTTATTCTCCAGGCCACATGGGAAAGTGATAAAAGGGAATGCGGAAAGGTCCAGGGGCAAAATGCTTCTCTGCACTACTCGTTGACAAATTTCAAAGAGGCTGACTCAGGACTCTGATAAAAATAGCCTAATCAAGTCTTCCTTAAAATTACAGTTTATTTACATCAGTATAATGAAATTATTAATTACAATGTAAATAGTGTATAGTATCTAAATTATGATGCATTTCTTCTTCTTCTTCTTTTTTTTTTTTGGTTGAGGCAGGGTATCATTATGTTGCCTAGGCAACCTTTCTGCCTCAGCCTTCCCAAGCCTGGGATTATAGGCATGAACCACCATGGCCAACTTTGCTGGATGTTTTAAAGAGAAGAAATCTCACTCACATATTTGAACTTCTTCATTTGATGTGTTTCATTAGAAAATACATTATGGTACTTTGCTTACAGTGCAGGAAGATAAGCAATGAAAGACTCAATAGCTTAAATCTTAGGGAAAATGCCCCGTGTTAACAGAACAAAAATTAGGGAATTACAGTCCAATCTAGATTATAGTTAAGCGCAAATGTTGCAAATGAGTTCAGATCTCTAGAACTAGGCAAATCAGCCTCAGAGAATGAAAACATTTCTATGATTAAAGATTTATGAATAGTGATATGCATATTAGAAAATTACATAAGAACAAAAGTTCTGATTTGTTAAAAGCTTAATCCAAGAAATCAATAAGTAAGCTGTAGCAGCCTATCTAAATTCTAGAAATGTGTTAGCAAAGCAAGTTGCAAAATCCTTTGTAAGGACTACATAAAATATATATCTTCCCCAAATTAAAAAAAAAGGCAGAGATAAGTGATGAACTGGGGAAATATCATACAACATACATAACAGAAAAGGGCTAATAACCTGTAGAGAAGTCTTGCAAATCAATATTTTTCAGTAAATAAGAAGCAGTGAACATGAACAGACTGTTCATATAGAAATTCCAACAAACATACCAGATACCGTTCTTTGCTATGAGAAATGCAATCACACATTGAAAATGAATCTGTACAAGGATATTTGCCAGTGTTTATAGAAGTGAGAAGTTAGAGATAAGTTTGTAATTGTCTTTTATCTTCTCTTCAGTTACTTAACCAATACCTTCTATGTCAATTAGTGTTTAACAGATAAAGAAATGATCACAAACACGGACTGTGCTACCTGACTAGTGCAAATTGTTTTCTGCAAAGTTTTCTGTATGCCTTCTGTTTCGTCTCCCTTGTGTCTCTACACATGAACTTTCCTATCCCTGGACATTTCCTGTCATTACCTGGGCCTTATTTTCTACAGGTAAGCCTCCCTCCTCCTCTGTATTCACACATATAAATACAAGTAATATATTCTATAAAGGAAAAGGAAAGGGTTATGAGAGAAAATTAACTGTATTCATCGATTATTTGTTGTATGCCAAATGTTACAGTAAGGAGTGGTGTACAAATAAGAACAAGACACTCTTGTGTAATTGCTGATTCCTGCCCACCACCGTGCTAGTTCAGAACTTACAAGAGGGAAAGGGCTCTATCTGTTTTGATTACATGGCACTGTCTGTGTGACTCTCCTTATACTTTACAAAAAACAAGTCCAGAGTTTTGTGCATAGAAGGTGATCATTGAATGCACTGTGACTGTAAGAAAGAATCGATCAATTAATCAGTATCTGTTTCCTTTATGTTAGGACACACATTAGCATACACACAGAGACACATACATATACACACAGAGATATAGAAATGAAACAATATACATGTAACTTATCTATAGTATCTATAGGTGTCAGTTATGTTAGGATGACCTGGGAACATTTTTGAAAGTATGGAATATAAGACCTGAGATCGATGAATTCTAATGATCAATTCAAGCTAGTTTATTGGCTATGAGGGGCAGGCTGAAGGAGTTGTAGTGCAAGAAAAGTATTATTGACTAGCCTTTCCTGCCAGGGTTCTTCTTCCCCTGCACTGAATTCCCAGCCAGACCAGGGTGGGCTTTAGCAGAATCACAAAGTCCTCTCTCCCCAGAGGCTGCGCAAGCTCCGAAGACCCTCCCACAGCTCACGGCCCGGGCTGTGCTCCCACCTGAACCTCTCTTGGCCTGCGGTATCCCAGATCTGAAGCTTGATGCGTTTTCCTGGCTCGATCTCTACCAAGCGGGAGAAAAAATCCACCCCCACGGTGGGGTCCGAAACCTGGGCAAAGCGGCCTTCAGTGAAGCGGCGGATCAGGCAAGACTTGCCCACCGTGGAATCCCCGATGACAATGAGCCGGAACTGGTAGAGCCAGATGGCCTCCATGGCCGCGGCTTGGCAGGTCTCCTAGGCCCGGGACGGGGGCGGCGGGATTGGGCGCCCCGCCAAGGCCTCGGACAGCGCGGTTCAGTTCCGATTTAGCTCGGCCAGGAGCGCATAGCTGGCCCGGGAGCCCAAAGCGAGGTAGGCCCCGGCTCGGGAGAGCGGCAGGATGGATGCTGCGCTTGCAAAGGTGCTGAAATGGCAGCAGCATCAGCACCACGCACTCTGACTCATCACAGACAACCAGTTACTGTAATTCCCCCAGTAGACGCGACGCTTGGGCTGCCGCACTGTTTGTAAAAGGAGCGCACGCGCGCACACACACACACACACACACACACACACACACACACACACACACACACACGAACCAAAGAACAGAGCATTTCCCTCCTTTCTAATTATGTCACCTACTCTCTTCTTAATTTTAAAATGTACTTGTTCAAAGTAAAGATGTAATTTCTTATCATTGAAAGGAGTGGAACAGTAAAAATGTACACAAAAGTGCATAATTATGTATTTCTCCAGTGTTTCCATAATCACATAAACACAATATCTACCTATCTATCTATCTATCTATCTATCATCTATTTTTAAAAATAATAGATCAAACTATACCCTTACTCTGAAACTTTCCTGTTACAATTAGGAAACATCATGGATAACTACTTCTAACTCATTTTTCTTTTGTCATGCTTCAGAAAGGATTCTTTTAAGTGTAACTACTCAGACTTTATTTCTATGAGCTAGTCTCTTAAAATAGAAGCGTTAAAGGGGCCGGGGAGTTAGCTCAGTGGTTCCGGCGCCTGTCTTCCAAGCGCAAGGGCCTGGGTTCGATCCCCGGTAACCACATACAATACTGTGTGTGGAGACCCACACCCAGCAGCAACCAGTACCACATACCACAGTGCCGGGCGTGGTGGCTCACGCCTGTCATCCCAGCACTCGGGAGGCAGAGGCAGGAGGATCGCTGTGATGTGAATTTGAGGCTAAGCTCAGGGCCATAGTGAACTAGAAAGCAAGACCCTGTCTCAAAAAACCGAAACACACAGACACACAGACACACAGACACACACACACACACACACACACACACACACACACACACGCACACCACAAACAAAAACCAGAAGCATTGAAGTCAAACAGTGGGAGTATTTTAAATTTAGTGTACATGGGCATTATACTTTCTTAAAATATTTAGCAATTTACATTCTAGCCAGCAATACAAGAAAAGACCACTTCTCTGCATTATTTCACACACACACCCTGTGTTTTATCATTGTTTAATTCTTGCCTATCTGATGCAATTTAAAAAAGTCATTGCTTGATTTCATAAAATCCTAAAATCAATACTATGCCTTCTTCATTGATCTTTTGCCTTTCCTCTTCTGGGAATTGCCTCTTTGTAGCTTTTGCACAGTAGTTGTAATGTCTAGTCCTTTATTATTATCTTAACTATTTTTTGATTTTTTCAAAACAGACTTATAGATCTATAAAGTCACTTACTATACAATTTACCCACTTAAACTGAATGGTGCAGTGGCTTTTAGTCTAGTCACAGATACACACAACAAACACCACAGTTAATTTTAGGATATTTTTGTCACCTCAAAAAGAAACCCAAGGGACCAAGATGGAACAGCCTATAATATAAGAAACCAGGACACTGGTATTATGGTGGGAATCCTGTTCTGCAGTGCTTTATTTCACAGGGCACGAATGGAGTCCATTCAGTGGCTCTTGGCCTCAGCTGGGTTAAAGATGGACATGTGATGTTCAAGCAAGTGCCCAGGGCAGAGATTGATGGTATGAAGCTGGTGCAGATCAAAGTCATTCTCAGCCACACCAGCAAATATGACCTCTGGGAAAACATAAAAGAGATAGCCATGATCAGTATGTGTACAGAAGGCATGGCAGGTATGCGTGAAGTGACAGTTCATGACTTATTCTGTTCACCTGGGGGAGAAGATGCAAGCCCCGCCCAGGTCAAGGACACCACGCTTTTGAAAAGGTGTTAAGGAGCCATTAAAAAGACTACCTTTTGGGCAACAAGCCAAGCAAGGCTGACCTGGGTCAAGTTTTTTATCATGTGGAAGAGGTTGACTCTAGCATTATGGCTGACTTATTTTTGTAGTAAGTGATTTATGTATTGTAAGCCCTCAGAGAGTCACTTCTGTATCTCTGACCATGGAATCCAATATTTGGACACTTGGGCTGGTGAGTTTCTGACTTCTAGCCATCTCCAGTATTCATCTTGCCACCACCTGATTTCCAAAATGATCTTTTAGGGCTTGGTTCTCAGGCATGAGAGTCATTTTGTTATGCAAGGGAACTGAAAGTGAATGTATGTCAAGAAGTATATTTTGCATTGTGTAATGAGAAAAACCCAGGGCCTATGTCCTTTTCCCCAGCCCTATATTCTACTGTAGTTCTGACCCTGGTATCTCTGGGGTTTCTTTTACCTAGGTCTGAGGAGATGAGCTTCCATCTAATTTTCTTCCCTCAACCCAGGTAGCTATTAGCAGACGTTGTGTTTCCCTCTGCACAGCTTCCTCCCACATACATGGACTCCTCTCAACAGTTCCCATCATTCTTCTCGGTGAAGATTGGTTATGCCTGAGCTCTGGTTTTCCCGTTCTATTTTTCCACCATCATTCCTACCTCATTGTTCCAACTTCTTCACTTCTCCTATTTGAATATTTTTCTCTTTCTGTGTCTAACAGACACATTATTCTTCCTTATAGTACAGTGGCAATGAATCTATAGGATTAAAGTGTAAGGAAGAAGATAAGTATGATATGAGAAGAATAAAATCTTAAGAATGTAAAACAAAGACAAAAGCCTAACCTTTTAGCCGTTACCCCTCTATCCTGCTTCCCTCCAGCACCCGGCAACCACTAATCTACTCTCTGTCTCTATAGGTTTCCTTATCTTGGATATTTCATATAAATAGAAATATCAATATGTAAATTTTGTGATTGGTGCTTTAAGTTGGAATAATGTTTCCAAGATTAATACACATACATTGACCCTCTATATCGGCAATATAAGAAAATAATTTTTGTTTTTTAATTGTATTTTTTGTGGTACCTGGAATTGAACTCAGGACCTTGTCCTTGCCAGGCAGGCACATCATCACTGAGTTACATCTCGGCACAAGAAAATTATTTTTAAAAATATTATCTTTTTCTGACAGATTTTTTTCTTCTCATTATTCACCTAAAATTCGGTATAGCCAACTATTTATATGGAATTTACATTCATTAAACATAAAAAATCTACAAATGATTTAATCTATATACGAAGATATGTGTAGTTATACACAAATACCATGCCATTTTATATAAAGTCTTGAGAATCACTGATTTTGTTTTCTAAAAGGAATCCTCAAACCAGTCTCTTGAGTATTTTAAGGAACGGTGATACTTCATTAATTTTTATGGCTAAATAATATTCCATTGTACAAATAGACTACATTTTCTTTATCCATTTATCCATCAATGAATATTTGGATTTTTTCACATTTAGACTGTTGTGAACAGGTCTTCCATGATCATTCATACACAAGTTTTGCTTTGACTACTGCTTTCTTTATTTTTCAGGTTTATGTCTAAGAATGGCACTCCTGGGTCTTGTGGAAACTGTTTAATCCTTTGAGGAAAAGCTAGGCTGTTTCCCAGAGTGGCTGAATCGTTTTACACTCTCAGATGGAATTGACGAGGGCTCCAATTGCTTCATATTCACTGAGCTTACTCCAGTACTTTCTATGATCTGACTTTGTCTGGCTATCTTAGTGGGTGTGAAGGGCTATCTTATTCTGATTTTACATGCATATCCCTAGTGACTGATGATCAATTATATTTTCACATTCTTTTTGAATATGTGTATTTTTTTGTTAGCAATGTTGACTTAGTTCTTTTGACTATTTTAAAAATAGATTATTAGTTTTTGTATTATTAGGTTGCTATGTATCCTAGATAAAAATTCCTCGTCAGATGTATTATTTTCGAATATTTTCTTCCATTATGTCTTGGTTTTTTTCTTTTTATTTAAATTGTCTTTTAAAAGTTTTAAATTTTGATAAATTTTTCTACATAGTCCTTGACCTAAGAAGGTTCAATTTACATTTTTTTTTTTTTTACTTTACAATGGTACAAAAGTGATACACATTCAGTAGAAAATACACTTTAATTTTTGGATTTTGATTTTTTCTGGGATACCAAAATAGAATACAGATATTCTCTCACAAAGCTAGTTGCACAGTGACAATGAACCACAGCTTCTCATCTGCAGCTTGATCATAAGTAGAAACAATTCAATGGACTGTGTTGCTGAGCTATGTTGTTTGGGAGCTTATGTATATGAATACATTTTTGACTTAGAATGTTTTTGATTTATGGTGTGCTCATTGAGACACAGTGCTATCATTAAGTCCAGAAGCATCAGTGATCAAGTCTAACAACACTTTGATCCAAGGTCATAAAAAATTACTTCTATGCTTTCTTCTAAGAATTTTACAGTGTCAGAAAATACATTTAGGCAGGGCTGGGATCCACCACCTGCTTCTCAAACACAAGGTCCTTAAATTTGATTCCTGGTGCCATCAAAAAAGAAAAAAGAAAGAAAATACAATTAGGTATATGATCTATTTTGATTTAATTTTTATGTATGGTGTGAGACAATGGTCCAACTTTATTCCTTTCATGTGAATATATAGTTTTTCCAGCATCTATTCTTGGAGAGAATATTATTTGTTCATTGAGCAATTTTAACACTCTTGTTGAAAACTGACCCATAGATATAGGCTCTCTATTTTTTTCCATTGGTCTTTACATCTCCCTTTATGTCTTTATGCCAGAACAACAGCACCTTGACTACTGTAGTTTACAGAAAGCTTTGAAATCAAAGGTAAGAGTCTTTCTACTGTGTTTTGCTTTTCCAACATTATTTTGGCCATTTTGATCCCCTTGAAATTCTATGTGAATTTTAAGATCAGTTTGCAAGTAAGGCAGCTGGACTGACAGTGATTGCGTTGACTCTGTACATTACTTTGTAGAATATTGCTCTCTTCCTCAAAATTAAATCTTCTGATCCATGAACATAGAGTATTTTTTATTTAAATCTTTTAACATTCTCTCAACATTCTTTATAGCTTTCAGTGTATAGATCTTGTATTTCCTGGCTAAGTTATTCCTAAATATTTTAGTCCTTGTGCTATAGTGAATAGAATTTTTTTTCAATCTGACCTTGAGCTCACTATGTAGCCCAGGCCAGCCTCGAACTCACAGCAATCCTCCTGCCTCTGCCTCCCGAGTGCTGGGATTACAGGCATGAGCCACCACGCCCAGCAATAATTCTTTTTTTTTTTTAATTTCATTTTTGGACTGCTCATTCCAAGTGTGTAAAAATTGCAATCAGTTTTTGTACATAGTATTGATTTTATATTCTCTAACATTCCTAATCTTATTAATCATAGTAGCTTTTAAAAAATTATCTTTATTGGGCCGGGGAGTTAGCTCAGTGGTTCCCGCGCCTGTCTCGCAAGCGCAAGGGCCCGGGTTCGATTCCCCGGTAACCACATAACAATACTGGGTGTGGAGACCCACACCCAGCAGCAACCAGTACCACATACCACAGTGCCGGGCGTGGTGGCTCACGCCTGTAATCCCAGCACTCGGGAGGCAGAGGCAGGAGGATTGTGATGTGAGTTTGAGGCTGAGCT
>PVIR01014587.1:0-39927 GCA_004026965.1 Petromus typicus | reverse complement strand
GAGGCTGAGCTCAGGGCCAGCCTGAACCACAAAGCGAGACCCTGTCTCAAAAAACCTAAAAAAAAAAAAAAATCATACCACAGTGACACATGTATGCCCACGTTTATAGCAGCACAGTTTGCAATAGCTAAATCTTTTTTTTTGGTATGTGGTATTGACTGCCAGTAAACGTGAGGCACCACACCTAGCATTGTTGTATGTGGTTACTGGGGATCAAACCTGGGACCTTGCACTTGCAAGGCAGAGGACAGAATCACTAAGCTAAATCCCCAGCCCTGTAATAGCTAACTCTTGAAAACAGCTCAAATGCCCATTAACCCAGGAACTGATAAAGCAAATGTGCTTTTTTATATAATGGAGTACTACTCTGCATAAGGAAAGATAAGCTTGATATGCTTCTAGCTAAATGGATGCACCTTGAGACCATGTTTAAGTGAAATAAATCAGACATACATGTTTAAACACTGCACTGTTTCCCTGGTGTGAGAAACCAAAAGTGTTAATAAGAACCAAACTGTATAATAGATTTTGAGAAATGGGAAGAAAAACGTTTGAATGAGAAGTGGAGCAAGGGAAGGGGGAGGGAGAAAGGAAAGAAGGGACAAAAAAACCAAAGAGCACAGAAGGAAAAATGGAAACAAAGTTTTTGTAAATAAGGAGAGGAATAGAGTCAAAGAGAAGGGACAGGAATGAAATTAAAAGAACCAAGACATATCACGTACAGGTATAAATTTCCTATGATGAATGTGATCACTATGTATATCTAAAGTGCACCAATAAAATTTTTAAAAAAACAAAAAAACTCCAGATTTAGGGTCAGAGTGTTTTAAAGTTAAAACCTTGGTTCTATTACTTATCAGCTTTGACGCTGGACAAGTTACTCAAACTCTTGCGCCGTTTTTTTCTTTTTCCTTTTTAATTTTTCTGTGTGGAGAGAGAGGTTGAACCCAGGACCTCCACATTGAGCCACATCTCCAGCACTTTTTGAGGAGGAATCATAGTTTTTTGTTTATTTGCTTTGTTTTGGAGGTAGGGTCTTGCTATGGCGCCCAGCTTAGCTTCAAACTCTCAGATTCAAGCAGCTCTCCTGCTTGAACCTCTCAAGTAGCTAGGCTGACAGGCATGTGCTAAGTAGTAAGACTTATGTACATAACAAGGTCTAATGCACAATGTCTTTGTTTCTGAGCTTCTTTTTTGAACAGTTTTACATGTTTGTTTTGTTTTAAGACAGCGTCTCACTATACAATTCAGGCTGGCTTTGAACTCACTATGTAGCCCAAAGTGGCCCTGAATTCATAGTAATCCTCCTGCCTCAGCCTCCCGAGTACTGGGATTGACCTTGCACTTCTGGGGCAGAGATGGCTTTAGTATTTTTTGAGGATAATATTACATAGTATTTGTTGTTTCTGAAGTCTTCCCAAGAACAAAAAGGAGGGCTGGGGATTTAGCTCAGAGGTTCCAGCGCCTGCCTTGCAAGGGCAAGGGCCTGCAATGGGTTTGATCCCCAGTAACCACATACAGCCATGTTGGGCGTGGAGACTCACGCTCACCAGCAATTAGTACCATATACCATAGTGCCAGGCGTGGTGGCTCACACCTGTAATCCTAGCACTTGAGAGGCAGAGGCAGGAGGATTGCTGTGAGTTCAAGGCTGAGCTCAGGGCCAGCCTAAACTACAAAGTGAGACCCTGTCATAAAAAAAAAAAAAAAAAAAAAAAAAAAACGGGGGGTTGGGGGGGAATTAACTCAGTGGTTCTGGTGCCTATTCTGCAAGCGCAAGGGCTGGGGTTCAATCCCCCTGTAACCACGTACAATACTGGGCGGGGAGACTCAGCCCAGCAGCAATCAGTACCACATACCACAGTGCCGGGCGTGGTGGCTCATGCCTGTCATCCCAGCACTCGGAGGCAGAGGCAGGAGGATTGCTGTGATGTGAGTTGGAGGTTGAGCTCAGGGCCAGCCTCAACTACAAAGCCAGACCCTGTCTCAAAAAAAGAAAAAAAAAAAAACAGAAGAAATTTATTTCACAAATAGACTAAAATTCTGCATGGATCATCTGGACACAGAAATCTAAGATACAATTTGGGGTCTACATGATCTTAGTTTTCCTATACCTTGAAATATTTTTTCATTTCATCCTAAGAATTATTTCACTGTTACTGATCACAATTCATTCATTATTCCCAACAATGCCACAAAAGACTAAAATAATGAGAATGGAACAATAAAGGAAACATTTAAGATACTGAAATAAATTGTCATTCTTTACTCTTCTCAAAATACTATCACTTCACTCTTTAAGCAGACAGAAAAGAAAGCTGCTGACACCTGCTGAGTTTTCATTCAATACAACTGACAATGCAAAATATTTCACTGGCTGCCCAAACTGACAAAATTAAATATACAGAAGACATTTTTTTAGAAGGCAGAGACAAATAACAGCACTAATGATAATCATGACAATGAGTGTTAAGAAGATCTCAACATGTCTTTTTTTTGTTGTTTTTTTTGAGACAGGGTCTCGCTTTATAGTTCAGGCTGGCCCTGAGCTCAGCCTCGAATTCACAGCAATCCTCCTGCCTCTGCTTCCTAAGTGCTGAAATTACAGGCATGAGCCACCATGCCCAGCACTGCGGTTTGTTGTACCTGGATCAAACTCAGGACCTTGTACTCGCCAGACAGATGCCAAAACCACAAAGCTAAAATCCCCAGCCCTCAACATAAGTCTTTAAGTGATATATCTTACATAAATTTTATTAAATCCAAGAATCATGCTATCTGACATGGTGGTACACACATAATCTCCACACTCAGGAGGCTGAAGGAGGATCACTGCCAGTTCAAGGCCAGCCCAGGCTACATCGTGAGTTGAAGGCCAGCCTGAACTACACAGTGAGGCCCTGTCTCAAAAATATATACAACAATGAAGAATCAACAATGAACAACCTATTCCTAATTTCAAAAAGGAACTATAGCACTCTTTTTCTAGTGACTGAACAGATGTGGATAGTACTATCCACGTGACATTTCACAAGATCCTTGACATTCCCATTTTGCTAAAAGGAGAGCATTATTCTGTGATGGTATTCTTTTATCTTTTACCATGTCTGTGTGTCAAAACATATTTGAGGCCAGGGATTTAGCTCAGTGGTTCTGGCATCTGGCATGCCAAGATCCCAAGTTCAATCCCTGGTACCATATACCACAACGTCAACTATGGTGGCTCACACCTGCAATCCCAGCACTGGGGAGGCAGAGGCAGGAGAATTACTGTGAGTTCACGGTTGACCTGGACTACATAGTGAGTTCAGGGCCAGCTTGAACTACAAAGCCTATGTCAGAAAAAAGAAAACATACTTGACACAAACAAGTTTAATGCTTATTAAAGGAAGGCAGGGAAGAAGAAGAGGGAAAAAAGAGGAAAGGTAAGAAGAGAGGTCAAATGTTCTAAAGTCAGTAGGAAAACTGCTTCAAATAAAATTTCAAAGTACATGACCGAGCAGCCAGAAATAAATGCAGGTAAGAAGTAGAGTGTCTTTTAACATAATCATTAAGACAATGAAATCAATAGACAAAGGTAAACTGCTCCAAACATTTTTTTAAATCTTTTACTTTTGGGGTTTTTTTTAGACAGAGTTTTACTCTGTTGTTCAGGCCTTGAACTCACTGTGTACCCCAGGTTGGCCTCAAACTCAAGGCGATCCTCCTGCCTCTGCCTCTTGAGTGCTGGGATTATAGAGTGCAGCAACATACCTGGCTTACAGAACAATTTTGAAACACATGTAAGAGATGTCAATAGATCTCTGAACAATACTTGTACTTCAACCTGACATTATAATCATCTTATCCACTACAGTGTTTATCTCCCCTCTCCCCCTGCTCTGCTGGTGATTGAATCAAGAGCCTTACAGAGGGCTGGGGAGTTAGCTCAGTGGTTCCAATGCCTGTCTTGCAAGCACAAGGGCCCGGGTTTGATTCCCCGGCAATCATATTAACAATACTGGGAATGGAGACTCAGCCCAGCAGCAACCATCACCACATACCACAGTACTGGGCCTGGTGGCTCAGGCCTATAATCCCAGCACTTGGAAGGCAGAGGCAGGAGGATTGCTGTGATGTGAGTTTGAGGCTAAGCTCAAGGCCAGCCTGAACTACAAAGCAAGACCCTGTCTCAAAAAAAAGAGCCTTACAGAGCACCAAAGACCTACACCTCAGCCTCCAATAAAGCTTTTGTTTATGTGTATATGTGGTCCTTTGAGACAGAGTCTTGCTGTATAGTTCAGGCTGCCCTTCAATTTACTATGTAGCCCAGGCAAGGGCTCAGACTCACAGCAATCTTTCTGCCTTAGCTTTCTGAGTGCTAGGATTATAGGCATATGCCACAATGCCTAGCTTCGTTATATCTTTTGAATACAAGCGTGCTAATGCCCCAGTCATTCCAAAAGCTTACCTCTATTTTCACACCCACAAGCGTACCTTAGATTTGCAACCCTTCCCAAACTCCTGAGCCTCTTGGTTTCAGATAGATTGTCCGGCCTCCCTTCTCTCTCTTCCAATTCTGCCTGCTATGGGTCAGAGCACACAGCTCTGGCCAGGTCTGTTGTTCTGAATCACCACTCCTCACCATTTTCCTCCAGAAGATGAGGCTTCTGTGGTTCTTGTTCAGGCTGGGTGTCCATGGACAGGAACTGGTGACCAAAGGCATCTTGCACTGTTCCAGGTGGCACCATCTTCTGAGGAAGTACTTCAGGATACGCCACAATCTAACAACCACAACCACAACCCATCAGCAGAGTTACCAAGATGGCTGTGAAAGAACCCAGTAGTCTTTCATTAGTTCCTCAGCCAGACATCTAATGTACATCTACAGTGAGTCAGGAGCTATTATATAGAGGTTTAAGAAATGATTCACTTTGTCCCATGAAAGCCCCCTGGGAAACGAGATCGGTGGGCAACCCACTTTCAGGTCCCACCTTAAACCCACCTCATCTCATAGCTTTGTTCCAGAAACAACATGATTTACTTCCAATTGAAGATTTTCGTAGAACATAGCAATACACACATAATTACAAACTGCTGTAAGTGAAAAGAAACACAGCACTGTGAGATAAGAATAGATGAGATCCGGGCTGGGGAGTTAGCTCAGTGGTTCCGGCGGCTGTCATGCAAGCGCAAGGCCCTGGGTTCGATCCCCAGTAACCACATACCACACTGGGCGTGGAGACTCATGCCCAGCAGCAACCAGTACCACACACCACAGTGCCGGGCGTGGTGGCTCACGCCTGTAATCCCAGCACTCGGAAGGCAGAGGCAGGAGGATTGCTGTGATGTGAGTTGGAGGCTGAGCTCAGGGTCAGCCTGAACCACAAAGCGAGACCCTGTCTCAAAAAAAAAAATTTTAAAAAGAACAGATGAGATATCCAGGAGGGGGAGGCCAGGAGGCCAATGAAAGCTTTTCTCAGGAAGTGTCACTTAGCACCTAATCAATCAGTAGAAAGTAGCCAAAGGAAAAGTACCATAGAAAAAAGAGACCTCAGCAGAGAAAACATTAGCAGAAACGGTCAGGCAGAAATAGTGTATTTGATACAATCCAGGAACTTTAAGAAGCTCAGTGTGGGTACAGGTTAGTGAAGGCAAGATGAGACAGGAGGCTGAAAAGGCTGTTACACAACTTAGGAAGTCACACTCACAAAGAAAAACACTAACCTGTAAGCTACCTCATATCCATGGTCTTGGCCCTCTGTCAATGTTAGGGTACAATTACTCCACTACAACCCCCCTAGAAAATGCCTTCCCAGCACAGGTAAGATCAGATCCTACTCTAACATACAGCTGCCACCTTCTTTCCCCTTTCCTCTGGTTTCAAAGCACTTTAAAATATAACTCTTCCAGTATCTCCAAATGCACTGCACATATCATAGTAAGAGAAAGCTGTTAAAATAACTGTGGCAAATGCCACTCTGAAAGTTTGTGTCCCTGTGGGCCTGTGCAAAACAAGAGTTCAGATGGTTTCGATACATCTTTGGGAATCTAGGTTCCAAAGAACTAAAGCAGCACTTGAAGTCCACTGAGTCAGAGACAAAAGAACCACGAAAAATTATGGCAGGAATAAACACTACCAGGATACGAGAAGGCAGGGAGGGCAGCCCAACAAGGTCAGCTATGAAGATCTCTGGGAAATCCCTCCAGATGGGTTCCACATCTCTGACTTCCACAAGTAAACGTTTTTCCTCTATGTCTCTTCCAAAAGATGAGCTGTGTGCCTATCACCGAAGAGAGATACATGTGTAACATCTGCTCTAGGTTCTGCATTTTAAAAATTCTTTGGTTTTACATTACGCTAACGAATGTTTATTTCTGCACAATGGTAGTATGGTATACTGTTTTAAAAAAAAGAAAAGAAAAACTTTACTTCTCATTCTGACTGAGCAACAGGGCAGCAGCAGGGGCTGGCTGCCAGTCAACAGCCCTCCTCTGCTGCTGCCAGTATCACAGGGTTCAGCAACCTATCTCGAGTTTGGATCTTTGGGAGCTCTGCAGTATCCTCCCCTCCCCCAGGGGGAGAATGACGAGACTCGTTCCTCACAGGCAGTGGCTCTAACGAATGAGAATTCTGTAGCTACCTTCAAACTCTTGTAAACTCATGATCTCATAATTTTTGTTTCTTTGCTATTAAAAGAAAAGAAAGTAAAGCTTAGAATGGCGTTAGCAAAGGAGCAAGAAAAGGGAGTCAGTTTATAAATAAGTACAAGGAAGAAAGAGAAGTGAAATGAAGTTATAAATCCTCCCTCAATTAACATGCAATTTAATAAAATCCCAACAACAATATCAAAAGGACTTTTACAGTGGTGGAAACTAAATGATGCTGACATTCACAAGGGCAACAGAAAACACTTAAAAACAGTATTTTGGAGGGAGCTAGGGTAAGTATCAGATACCAAAACATTCTGCACAGCTCAAATAATTAAAAATATTGATACTGAACAGCCACTAAAAAGTGAAAAAGAATCAAAAGACTAAACATGAACCCCAAATACAAGCAGAAATATAATACCTGATAAAGGTTTAATATAAGTCAGCAAAGATAAAGAGGATTATTATGGGGCAACTAGAAAATCAGTTGGGATAGGGCCGGTGATTTAGCTCAATGGTTCCGGCGCCACCTGTCTTGCAAGTGTGAGGGCCCAGGTTCAATTCCCCGGTAACCGCATACAATGCTGGTGTGGAGACTCACACCTAGCAGAAACCAGTACCACATATCACAGTGCCGGGCGTGGTGGCTCACGCCTGTAATCCCAGCACTCGGGAGGCAGAGGCAGGAGGATTGCTGTGAATATGAGGTGGAGGCTGAGCTCAGCGCCAGCCTGAACTACAAAGCGAGACCCTGTCTCAAAAAAAAAAAAATTGATTGTATACAAATTTTAAACTCCATAAGCAAGGACAAACAACAGACTAGTAAAATAACATATGGAAGTTATACAATAGACACAATTGTAATAGGACAGATTACAGATGAGAAATATATGCAAATAATTTTTGAAACATACACAAAAAATATACATAAATATCCTTTAAAAATATGTGTTGCAGTCAAACTCACAAGACAAATGCAAATTAAAATAGCACAGAAATTAACAAAGATATGGGGCTTCTGCAAATGGGAGGAAGACCAAGAGATGGAGAAAGGAGGGAAGGAAAAATTAAGACGTGATATATATATGTACCAACACCTCACACTGATGTAATTATTGTGTATGCAAATATTCATAATAAAAATTAAATTTTTAAATGGCACAGAAATGGATTGTTATCTTCCACATTGATATTTTAAAAAATTTGGTAAAACTGATGTTACCTGGCCATGACAAAAGAATTATTTTATACATTGTTGATGGGAATATAAATTGAGATAACCTCTATAGGAGACAAAATATAACAGCTCTTAAAATTGCAAATGTACCTCTGACCAATAATTTGATTTTGAAGCATCCATTCTACAGCTTCGTGTGTGTGTGTGTGTGTGTGTGTGTGTGTGTATACACGTGGAATATTCATTACAGAATTTTGGGTTTTGTTTTTTTTTAACAGTTCTGGGGAATAAACTCAGGGCCTTTCATACATCTCCAGTCCTTTTCTTATTTTTTATTTTCAGATAGGACCTTGTTAAGCCACTAAGTTGCCCAAGCCAGGCTTGACTCTGATGATCCTATCTGAGATTTCTAGAGATCTGGAATTACAGGCATACATCACCATGCCCACCTACCAAAGTTTGTTTTAGGAAACATTTGCAAACAATGTACAGGAACAACTAAAACTAACAAGAGTTAAGTAAATCATATTATATCCATACCTAAACATAATTCAATTGCAAAAAGAAAAAAGTTATATTTGCATTAAGATGGAACAAAAATAAAATATAAGAGTAAGGCAGAAGTGAACAGAGACTTAAAAACATTGTGTTTAAGTACATCATGTATATGCTAATATATAAAGGAATGCATAGGTATATCTCTGTCAAGATATACACATACCATGTAACAATGGCTGCCTCTGGAGAGGAGATCTAGGCAGTTGGGAAGTCAGGGATGGGAGGAAAACTTACTTTTCATTACAACCTTATGTACCTTTTTGGGTTTTGTATCATGTTTTTCAAAATATAAATACAATCTTAAAAATAAACAAAATCGCAGATTGTCTTCTACAGGTTAACACACTGGATATTGCTTCTCTTTGCTGGAGTGGCAGGAAATCTCCACAGTGCACCTAATCCCAGGAGAACAAAAGAATATGAATGAAGCACCAGAAAGCTAAGAACCTCATCACTGCTTAGCAGCTCCTTAACTCCTTCCTCTCCTTGTTCATTGCTCCTGCCTCCTCTTCCACTCACCTGTTGTCTGCGTTCCTCAAACTCTCTCTGTATACTTTCTATCACAGCCACAGCCTCTTCTCCGCTTTCAGGGTGGTGTTCTCTCACCCAGGTCTGGAACTCTTCAGGCAGGATGGTCAGGAACTGCTCCAGCACCAGCAGCTCCAGGATCTGTTCCTTGGTGTGCAGCTCAGGCCGCAGCCACTCACAGCAGAGCACCCGGAGCTGGCTCAGGGCCTCCCGGGGTCCTGATGCCTCATGATATTGGAAGTGCTTGAAGCGCTGATAAAAACTTTCAAACACTGGCGGGTTGTTGTACTCCTGCATCCAAGTACAGTCTTCTTCTTCTACCTTCACTATTAGAAGATCTTCCTGCTCTTGTGAAGTTGCAGCTGGAGGGTCTAAGTCTATAACTTCCCGGGAGTCTGTCATTATCATTCCAACTCAGAGGGAGGTCTCTTGAGGCTGGCTGTTACTCTGACTCAATTTATTTTCCGCTCTTTAAGATCCTCTGAAGGGCAATTCCAGTAGTGTAAAGCCTACTGATACACAGGGAATCATTATTAACAAACAGATGGCAAAGACTTCATCTTGACTAAAGATGATCATTCAACAAAGTTAATTTACTGGAAAATATGCACTGTAAGGCAGTGGTCACTCGGTTCATTAATTATTAACACATCCAAGATTTTTAAAAACGTTCTTAAAAAGCCACATAAATTTGACCGCAGAACCAATCTAAAACATCGTTTTAAAAGTGACAAGTTTCACATTTCATATAAATAATGGTACAAGATTTACTAATCCAGATGGAGTCGCTTCTTTTCTCTACCATAAACCAGACTTAAATCAAAACAGGGGAGAAAAATATTAAAATGGTCATAACTGGTCCTGCCCTTCAAGCTACCAGAGCTTGACAGATCAACAGGAGTCTTCATTGGCCCCTAAGAAAAGCACACTTAAAGAGATTTGGACCTGGATCCCTCAGTATCGTTCCAGACACTGAGACAGACGGCCCGGTCAAGGTTAGGGACAGGACTCCAGCCCGACAAATCCCTATCCTCTGCCCTCAAATTTCCAGCCCAGGAAAGCACTCTTGAAAAATGAAACTCCCCGCAGCCAAAGCGCGTAAGACGGGATTCTTATAAACGGAGAGAACCCTGCCGCCGACAATTCCCACGACTTCCTCGCCGGAAGTAAGTGGATCCAACCTAAGCCAGACATCCCACCCCCGACAGCACTTCCGAGTCCTCTCTAGGAATCCCGGAGGTCCTAGGCTCGCAGCGGGCGGGGGCACCGCCTCCAGCACCGCCCAGGCCGTGGAGCTTACCAATTGGTGTGGAGACAGGAGGCGTGTCAGGGCTCGGCCCGCCTTCCCCAGCCCAGCCACCTCCAGCTCCGAGCGCCAAAGCCAATCCGGAGACCCGCCACTCTCTTCCCAAACCTAAAGCCGGGCCAAAATCCAAGCTTCTCCCATTCCTTGGATTGGGAAGGGGGCGGTGCCTTAAGGGGCGGGCGAGAGTGGTAGCATCTGACTGGTTTGTACGCCTTTTCACCTCACCAGCCAAATGCTGTGCGCCTCAGTTCGAAGTAGGTACGAGCCACTCGCCTTACTAGTCTCAAAGTATGGCCACTTCAGAATTCTTTCACCCGGATTCTCGACGTTCCTCTAACTCCCTTTCCAAACACACCCACTTTTGCCGGGCGTGGTGGCCCACGACTGTAATATCATCGCTCCTGAGGCTGAGGCAGAAGAATTGCAGCGAGTTTGAGGCCAGCCTCGGCCATACAATGAGTTCAAGACCAGCCTGGACTCCATAGCGAGCCCCTGTCTAAAAACAAAAACACCCACTTTCATAACCTCTGTATCTCCGTCACACCCACGAGTCACAAGCTCCAGTCGCTCCCGGGACTACATCTCCCAGAAAGCATGGCGCCTGCTACATCAACTGGCCAATCGGGTTGCGGCTCTCCTTGACGCCTTAGCCTCTCAGACCTATCAGGTGTTAGTAATCTCTTTTTAGTTGTCGTACTTTAGGATCTTCACGCCCTTCGCAGTTTACAATGCTTCCCGGAGGCAACGCTAGGGTTCGGTCATTGAAGGCGCTCGGGAACCCACTCGAGGTATGAGGAAATTGGAAGACGACAGGGATCCTGAAGGCACGCTTCCCATCTTAAACCAAGCTGCTGGTGAAAGTCTGCATTTTATGTATTTTATGTGTGAGTTGCCATTTAAACAAACAAACAAAAAATAGAAGACTATGAGGGAGTATAGTATAAAATTTTGCGACTGTAGTTTACTTTTGCTTCTATTAAATTAGCTTAGTATTATGTACATGAAAGTTGTCTAAGGTGATAGCGATTTTTTTCTATTATAGTTACCTCCATTTAAGTGGTTTACAAGTGTTCCTTAAATTTTTATTTGTTTTCAAACAGGATCTCAGTATGTAGTCTAGGCTGATCTTGAAATCATTATGCAGACCAGGCTGGCTTCGAATTCGTGACTTTTCTGCTTCAGCCTCCCTAGTGCTGGAATTACAGGTGTGTGCCACCACACCCGGCTAAGTGTGCTTTACATTGTAGTATTTACTTATGAAATAGATAATACATAGAGATCATTCCCTATCATAGCATTCTCACTTTCTTACTGTATGAATCACATTATTCAAGTATACTATATTCTAGTCCTTATTGGTAAGCATTGAATTTATCTCCATTTTACCTATGTTAATCAGTTCTCTTCCTTGTAGATATTTGTTGTTTCAGACATATGCAAATATGACCATAGGATACATTCTTACATGTGAAATTGAATCAAATACTAGTTCCTCACACATTTGTATGTGCATATATAGATATAGATATGGTATTTATATATAAATTATACCTGATCTGAGTAGATAAATGCTCTGGTAGCAGTGGACATCTGGAGAGTTTGTTAGGTACAAATGTGTAGTGACACTTTTTCTCTTTTCTGCCCAGGAATATCCAACAACTCATCAGTGCTTCCCAAAACTCTAGGACACGTTTTTATGTCTCCCTACCTCATATGACAATGTACATTTTTTTTATGGAAAACTTTGCTAAGTAGCAAAGGTAGGGTGCTACGTAGCACCCTTGATCTTGCCTGAATATTTCCCCTTTGACATTTTCAGCAACTCAAAAAACCACTACTATCATGTGAGGAAAGGTTAAACTAGTCTAGCTGAAAGTAAAGGCGCACATACAGTACAATTCCTGAACCCCTACTTCATTCTCCCTTCTGACATCTGCTGGAAGTCCCCAAGAAAGACCACCCTCAGGATTGATAATTTCCTGAAAGGACTCAACTCACTGAAAGCTGTTAAGCTCACACTGTGAAAAGAGGCAAATTTAAATCAGGTAAAGCCAGGTGCTCTGGCCGGTATCTGTAATTTCATTACTCTGAGAGCACTCTGAGACAGGAGGATTGCAACTTCAAGCCCACCCTGATGACCTTAGTGACTTGAGACTGTCTCTAAATTTTAAAAAATTGGGTCAAAGATTTAACTCAGTGGCACCACACCTGCCTCACAAGCGCAAGGTCCTGAATTCAATCCCTGGTACTAGAAAATAAATAAATTTTTAAAAATGTAAAAAGTGCTTAGTGAGAGTTCACTCTGGGCTGCATCCCAATACCATGTTAAAAATATTATCAGTTCAGAGAAGAGGTTTGTAGGATGGGATGTATGAGTTCCCAGCACGCAGCTTCCAGCTGTCTTTTGCTTGTGGATTGTTGAACAGCACTAACATCCAGCAATGACATACACATACATGATAATACACGTGCAGACTGCCAACTGGAGAAACTCATTTGCATCTTAACGTCGTAAGATTTTTTTGAAACTCAGTCCTGTGGGCATGATTTACCACTCTTACAGCTGGCCGGATCTAAGCCTCTAACCCTTCAAAGGTCAAGCTGATGTCATGGCCCAAGATACCCCAGCATAAATGACACTGTTAACACAGCCTGTCTGGCTTGGCTCAATACCCTAAAGTAAATAAAGACACTCACCCAGCAGGATATTTTAAGGGTTTAGAGATTACCTCCCATTGGCTGAAAGAAAAGACCGGACAATGCTTTGGGTGAGGTCAACCATTCACTGTATGTATGGTTTTTCTTTTTTTTACTTTTTCTATTACCAACCTTAACAGACATTTGTATGGGATCATAGAGTAATTTGTAAACTATGGACAACAGATAAAAAGCTTTACTTTTTTGAAACTAGTTCTTTCTATGTCATTTACTGTGACCTCAAACCCAAGGTAGACATGATACCACTTGAGCTAAATCCCTATCCCTTCTTAAACCCAATATTTAGCTCATACTGGCCTCAAACTTGTGAAAATTCTACTGCCTCAGCCTCCTTAGTGCTGAGATTAAAGGTGTGCACTACCAGACCAAGTTTTAAATAGCATTATTACAATCAGTTCTTACAAGACATGTAAGTCTACTTATTACAAAAACATGCCTGGGATTGACCTTAGACATAATTATGAAAAAA
Source organism: Petromus typicus (assembly GCA_004026965.1). Lineage (NCBI taxonomy): Eukaryota > Metazoa > Chordata > Mammalia > Rodentia > Petromuridae > Petromus > Petromus typicus. The sequence continues at coordinate 26,538 of PVIR01014587.1, read as the reverse complement.
ATGGCGCTTGACTTGGAGGTCTGGCCACCCAGCTGTGACCTTCAATCATCCCCATCTCTGATCCTTCCAGTCATACCAAATGCTATTGATTTTCATCCTGCAGACATGGCCCAAACCAATAGAATATGACTGAGTCCCCACTAGGTTCTGGATGCTGAGTATTTAGGAGTAACACCCAGTAGAAATTTCATTTCTGCATAGAGCTGGTGTATGATCAGATAAAAATTCAGTGAGGTTTAGACTATACGAGGTTTAGCCTGCTTTGTCCCCCTTTTAGATATTAGAAATGCAAAGTTCATAATCCTTAGACAACTTGTCCAAAATCATATCTCAACCTTTTGTCTAAAGAAAGTCTAGATCTTCTAATTTCTAGTCCATGATTCTCCACATTAAGTCACACACAGTCATGTAAAACAAATTTCCAAGTTGTCCCTAAAGGAAAGATTTTGAATGAAAGATTAAACCAGTGTAAGAATACAGAGAGGAAAAATTAAAGAAATAAAGATTAGAGTGTGAGATATTGGGATCCTGTTCTAATCTCTGCTCTGCCACTTACTTCCTGTGTAAAGACACTTACTGAAGCTGGCTGACATGCATTCATAAATTCCAGCTCTTTTGTTTCTAATTAAACTAAAAGCCCAACAAACTAAAGCCTGAAATGTTAACTTTTTACAACAAAACCAAAGGTGAAGTAAATGTTGATGAGTTATGAAGCAACTACAGTGTCACTCAAAACACAGAATGGGGTCCAGTGATTGTGTTTTACTCGATCCTAAATGTGTGGCATAGTTTGATAGTTCACAAAGAAAATAACAAGTGAAATGTATCACAGAGAAATTTTCTCAGAGGATTGGGATTGGAACTCTTAAGAGATCATTTACAGCAGAGGAAGAACAAAATGTTTCTGCCCAGAGAACTATGCAAAAAAATTGTGAGGCACAATAGTCAGCTGACAGATAATCAGGCAAGCACAATGTCACAAAGACTCACTACAACAGGAAAGGGAGAGATGCCCACTACAAAAAAGGACAGGAAAACAAAACACACATACTATCAGTGTAAGTGATACTTGTGCATGAAATATGCAGTTGTTATATGTGAAGACTACCTTGTGTGTGACAACTGAAATGATGTTTTTTGTTATGAAGTTCTATTGGTATTTTCGTTGTAGTTCATATAGGAATGTATTTCTGATACTATCTCAGGTTTTGTAAGGAAGTATACAACTGATGTTTATTCTAAATGTGCAATACTTATTAAGAATGTAACATTTATTGTATGGATAGTTTATGTTCCTGTTAAATACACATGGTATACTAAGAACCTCTTGACAGAACAGCAAGACCAACAAGATGTCAAGTATGTCCTACAAAAAAGAGAGGAAATCAAAACATTTGCTATCAGTGCAAGCAATGCATTTGTATGGAACATGCTGTTGTCATATATGAAGATGATTTTTTTTTTTTTAAGGATTTTCGAGACAGGGTCTTGCTTTGTGGTTCAGGCTGGCCTTGAGCTCAGCCTCAAAGTCACATCACAGCAATCCTCCTGCCTCTGCCTCCCACGTGCTGGGATTACAGGCGTGAGCCATTACGCCCGGCACTGTGGTATTGTGATACCGGTTGCTGCTGGGCATGAGTCTCCATGCCCAGTATGGTATGTGGTTTCTAGGGGATCAAACTCGGGTCCTTGCGCTTGCAAGCCAGGCACCGGAACCACTGAGCTAACTCCCCGGCCCGACAAAGATTATTTTTGTTGTAGAGTTCTACTGGTATTTTTATTGTAGTTTGTGTAGGAATTTGTTTCCATTTTTTTTTTAGACTTTGTAAACTATAATAGTTAATGTCAAAAATTTTGACACTTTTTCATAGACAATAAATATTAAAAGTTCAATGTTCTTTAAAAATATTTTCCTCTTAAGTATTCATTAATGCATAAAGTTAAAATTAATAATTCATCAATACAAATACTTTAATATCCGTTGATATCACATACCCACGACAATGTACCTTTAACACAAAGTTGGCATTATGCTGTGCTAAAATGGGATTGTAGAATATTCAGGGAGCTCTTAGCTGGATAGCTTTGACTTTCCTTGAAACAAGAAAGTCACTTGTTGGGAGTAGGAGATTCAGTAGGTAGTAGAGTAAGAAGGTGCACCAGGTGGTGCTGTAGTGGTTTTAATGCAGTGCAGTGGAGAGCTGTGGCTTAAAACGTTCATAGGTGCACATAGTAAAAACTGAAATAGGTAGACAGTGGCACCTTCCTAGACTTTTCCCCACAGAAGCAATTGTTTATTGCTAGATCACTGACTGTATCTCTAGACATGATTTGCTTTGTTTTGTTTTTTTGAGACAGGGTCTTGCTTTTGTTGTTCAGGCTGGCCCCAAGCTCCTTATGTAGTCCAGGCAAGCCTTGAACCCACAGCAATCCTCCTGCCTCTGCCTCCCAAGTTCTAGGATTATTACAGGCATGAGCCACCACAACCGGCACTGTGGTATGTAGTATTGATTGCTGGTGGCCGTGAGCCACCACGCCCAGTATTGTCGTATGTGGTTACTGGGATTGAACTAGGGACCTTGGGTTTGTAAGGCAGGCGCTGGAACCACTGAGCTAAATCCCTCACTAACTGTATTTTTGGTGCTAGATGTGATACATGGTTGCAATCCCAGCACTTGAGGGGCTGAATCAGGAGCATCATTCCAAATTTAAAGCCAGCCTGTGCTACATAGGGAGACTCTGCCTAACAACAACAACAACAAAATGAAGGGCATGATGGGGCACACCTGTAATCCCAGAATTCAGGAGGCTTGGGCAGGAGTGTCACCAACAGTTTGAGACCAGTTTATGCTACATGGTGAGTTCAAAGCCAGCCTGAATAGTGAAATTTTGTCTCAAAAAGAACAAAAGAAAGAAAAGATAAGGAAAGAAAGTTTTTAAATTGTGTTGACAAGGACTTTGATAAATCCTCAAATTACCCTTAAAATTGAGATCTTATTGCCTCCGAGATTGCAAGTATTACCTGCATGCAACACAGACTCTACCAGCACTACATTTGTTTTCTTTCTCTTCGCCCCCACCCCCGGCTTTTACATTGAGCTACATCCTCAGCCTTTAAAAAACTTCTTTTTTTTTAAATACAAGTTCTCGCTAAATCACTAAACTACACAGACTGGGCCAGAACTTGAGAAGCTCCTGCCTCAGCCTCCCAGGGTGCTGGAATTATAGGTGGACCCCACCCCCATCCAGTGTTAGGACCAAAGCCATAACATCTGACGTACAAAGAAGCTATTTAAATTGGTTTTCTCTCTGTCCTTAAGGTTCCCTGCCCCAGCACTTGGCCACCACCTTCTAAATCCCTTATTTTTTTTAATGGTAGGAAGCGGCCCAGGACCTCCCTATCTCCACTCCCAGTCCCGACCCCGCTGGACAGCAAACCACCGAGATGGCTGTCGTTTCTTTTTATTATTACAGCTTGCGATATACAATGATAGCATGCATGCATCGTGAGTTGTTGATGCACTTACATACCTAACTCATCTTAATTCTTTGTTTTGTTTTTGGGGTTTTTTTTGAGACAGGGTCTCATTACGCAGTTCAGCCACGAGGTGAATTCGAGGTAATCCTCCTGCCTCGGGCTCCCGAGTGCTGGAACTACAGCCGTGCCCCACAGCTCGGCAACACCTCTTAATCCATTTTCGTACTTCCCAGTCACCAGCACCTTAGTCCCCCCGGCGAGTACAGCGGCCCCGGAAGTGGGGAGATTGCTAGCCGCGGGGCTCCGCGACGCACTTCCAGTGGGGAGATTGCGAGCAGCGGGGCTCCGCGACGCACTTCCGGCTTGGCGTTTGTTTTATTTTCCTCCGGTGAAGCGCAGCGGGTTCCAGTCCCGACAGCTTGGAAAAGGTGTGCGCCACGAGGTCGCGGGGCAGGCTGGTGCTCCCGCGGGGCCGTCCCTGCGCGCCCGCTGCGGGGGCGACCCGTCAGTTCCGCGCCGCGGCTCGCCCCGCCAGAAGCCAACACTTGCAGGAAGTCACAGATGCGGGAAAAAGTGTTGAGCCTGACCGCCTACAAGTGCAGATGGCTGCGAGTTCCGGGGTCGCCGGGCAACTTCTGCCAGAGGAAATTTTGATGGTGAAAGTGGAGGACGACTCGCGCGGGGGTCTGGAGTCCGAAGTGCTCGGGGCGCGCTCGGATTCCGAAAGTTCCCGGCGGCAGTTCCGGCGGCTGCGCTACCACCAGGTGGCTGGGCCCGCGGAGGCGCTGAGCCGGCTCTGGGAGCTCTGTCGTCGGTGGCTGAGGCCCGAGCTGCACTCCAAGGAGCAGATCCTGGAGCTGGTGGTGATGGAGCAGTTCGTGAGCATGCTTCCTGGGGAGCTGCAGGCTCGCTCCCGGCGACCTTGCCCAGAGAACGGGACGGGGCCTTCGCTGGCCAGGGCCTCACCCCAGGTGAGGACTGGGCCAGGTGGTGGGCGTGTCACTGGATGCGGGACAAGCCTCGAGTCCCTTACCCTCCTTTCTTGCCTTACCACAATTTCTGTGAGCTTCAGGATGCAGATGAACATTCTTCCTTTCCCTTAGGAAACTGATTACTAAAACTTCAGCTTTAGCCTAACACCGATTACTTTTCACCTGCTGCTGCCCACCCACCTCTCCTCCTCTAGGCTCTTCGGGAAGAAAAGACTTTAGGACGGAAAGTGGGTTCGGCTCCTTAATTTACTCCTGCTGGAACAGCTGTTACCACTTCGAATGTGCAGGTCCCTTTTTTTTTTAACTGTGTGCTTAGCCGTTCCTCTTCCATTTGATTCATTTAACTTTTTAATCTGCACACATTACTTTATGTTCCCATGGTGAATTTGTGGTGGGCTTTCAGCAAAAGCAGATTCGATGTAATTATAATTCACAAAATACTATTAGGTTTTTAAAAATTTTTTTTAGATATTAGGGTTTGAAACGAGGATTGTCTCACTAAGCTGTATCTCCAATTCTTTTTTATACTTTTATTTTGAGCCAAGGTCTCAGTTGCTAAATTGCCCAGGGTGGGCTCAAACTTCAATTTCTTCTGCCTCACAGAGTTTGCAGGCATCTCCCACTATGCCCGATTTGCATTTGGACTTTACATAAGTCTTGCTTCAGTGAGAGACAGCCATTGTCCCTAACTCTGTGCTTTGTGGTACTTGTCATTTTATTCCACTTTGCTGCTGCCTGACCAAGGCAAAACTAACTAGTTTTAGTCGTCACCAACATACCCGGCATAAGTTGAGAATCAAACACATGTGTGGTGATACAGTGTTAGGACATTAGCAGAAATGTGTGACCTTGTTTCACTAGGTCAAACTGATGTTACATACTTTTGACGTAATTCCATATCATCCTTCCACTGAAAATTTTAAAAGGGTAGGCTATTTTGTTGGTATTAGCGCCATTCAACAGCTGATTGGTTAATTAGAGCGCTCCAAATTTGGTTTTAAAGGTGGGAAGAGAAAAATGTCAGTGGGATCCGCAGCTAATTAGCTATAAGGGTGAAAGTGGGCAGCGGTGCCTATAAACCGAACATCATTAATATTTTTGCATTGGCATATGGTCTTTTAAAGCAATTTAAGACAAAGTCTTTTAGCTGGAAAAAAAATGCCATAATGATACCATCCTGTCCTATTTCAAAAATAAATATGAGGTGCAGAGAGATTTAGTTAAATACTTAAGACCGAAAAGTGCTGATCTGGGAGTTAGAAGATCCATTTTCCAGTAACTATAACCTTATCTTTATGTGTGCATGTGCGCACATGTGTACATGTATGGTGATATTGGTACTGGGGATAACCCCAGAGCCTTCATGCTGAGCTATATCCCCAGTCCTTTTAAAATATATTCTTTTGAGATAAGGTCTTGCTAAATTTCCCAGGTTGGGCTTAACCAAAAACAAAATGGCCATTTCATATTTTGACCATGTTTGAAGGCAGTTTCTCTGCGTCAGCACTATGATTGCTTGGGCCAGTAACTCTTTCTTACACAGGGTTGTCACTCAAAACATGAGCGGGAAGATTTCAAGTTCACTACCAGCTTGGGCAATTTAGTGAGAGCCTATGTAGCCCAGGCCAGGACAACTCACAACAATCCTCCTGCCTCTGCCTCCTGAGCTCTGGGATTGCAAGCATGAGCCACCATGCTCAGTGGAAGTATTTTTTTTATTCTCAGCTTTTGGAATAGTTTTTTTTTTTTTTTAATTCTTTTTTTAGGTTTTTTTTTTAGACAGGGTCTCACTTTGTAGTTTAGGCTGGCGCTGAGCTCAGCTTCCAACTCACATCACAGCAATCCTCCTGCCTCTGCCTCCCAAGTGCTAGGATTACAGGCATGAGCCACCATGCCTGGCACTGTGGTATGTGGTACCGGCTGCTGCTGGGTGTGAGTCTCCACACCCAGTATTGTATGTGGTTACCAGGGATCGAACCCAGGTCCTTGCACTTGCAAGACAGGCGCCGGAACCACTGAGCTAAATCCCCAGCCCCTGGAATGGTTTTTGTCTGAGCTTTTGATGTAAGAATGCTCAACCAGCATTTTCTGTGCAAATATTCCCAAATCTGAACAGCTCCAAAATCTGAAACACTTCTTCTAGTCCATCAGATGCATGATACCTGTATGTGTAGAGCTGCTCATACAGTGAGCAAGAGTCAGTTTGTGATTCTTGCTGAAACTTGGACAAACAACTCTCACCAGTTCAGAACTTTCCATTTCTAAGAATTATGGTTTTCACCTCTGTGACTAGTCAGCTGCCTTTTCTTGGTGGTCGTGGTGGTACTCAAGATTGAATGCAAAGCCTTTGCACTGAGCTTACATTCCTAGCTTTTTGTTTGTTTGGGGGTTTTTGTTGGGCTTTTTTTTTTGAGACACGGTTTATAGTTCATGCTGTCCTTAAACTCAGGTGATTCCCTGTTGAGTGCTGAGATTCCAGGCTGTGCCATCACACTCAGCCTCTTTTGGTGGGGGGGCGCGGGTTGTGGAGGGTGTCCAAGTCTTACTGAGTCATTAAAATAGCCTTGGCTGGGTTTGACCTTATGGGTTTGGCCTCAGTATTCCGACTCAAAGACCATTAGCAACAACTGCAGCCATGGTTTGTGGTTCTCAGGGCTTCCTCTGCTACTGCTTGAGTCTGGCCTCATCCTCAGATGAGCAATAGCTTTGTCCAGGAACGACAAGAACTTAAGGGGATCTCATGTTGTTCCAGGGGTTGCTGACATCGGAGGCTGTGTCTGCAACCTGGAAAGAGTGGGAGCATCTGGATGAAGCTCAGGACTTCTGCAGGAAGAGTTCACAGGAGGACTGCCGGAGCCGGGTCCTGCCTAGTGAGTGCTACTACTCTACTGGTTTACAGTGTGTGTGATCTGTGAGGGGCTGGGCCCATTACTATCCCTGCGTCATTTTCTGTGCAAAGAAATGGACCAGCAGGTCTTCTGTATTTCCTGTTGCTAGGTAGTAGATTCAAACTTTGATTGCATTCATTTTTAATAGTTGTACATAGAAAAAGTATTTTATTATTCATTTATTGGTACATTTTGGATGTAACTGAAGATAATATTCATCATGGGAATTTGTACCTATACATGATATATCTTGCTTCTTTTTTCCTTTTCCCCTCCCTTTGACCTCTCTGTATTTACATGAGCTTGTTTCCAATTTTCTCCTTCATTTCTTTTTTTTTTTTTTAAGGTTTTTTGAGATAGGGTCTCGCTTTTTTTTGTGGTTGAGGCTGGCCCTGAGCTCAGCCTCCAACTCACATCACAATCCTCCTGCCTCTCCCTCCCGAGTGCTGGGATTACAGGCGTGAGCCACCATGCCCGGCACTGTGGTATGTGGCACTGGTTGCTGCTGGGGTGAGTCTCCACGCCCAGTATTGTTATGTGGTTACCTGGGATCGAACCCGGGTCCTTGCGCTTGCAAGACAGGCACTGGAACCACTGAGTTATATCCCCGGCTCCCCGGCACCCATCTTCTTCAATTTTTTCTTGTCTTTGTCCCATTTTTTTCTTGTCTTCCCTTGTTCCTCTTCTCATTTAAACATTTTCTTCTTATTTCCCAATATCTATTATAAATTTGGGGGGGAAATAAGACTATCTAAAAAATAAGAAGGCTGGGTATAATCTTAGCAACTAGGAGGCTGAGGCAGAAGGATTGCCGAGTTTGAGGCCAGACTGGGATAAACAGTGAGTTGGAAACACATCCTGACCTATGTAATGAGACCCTGATTAAATAGCCAAAACAAAATAAGAAGAAGATGCTGTTGACTTAGCTCAAGTGGTACTGTGCCTACCTTGGAGACACAAGGAAGGGCCTGAGTTCAATCCCTAGGGAAAAAAAAGAATAAGAAAAAATTCATGAGGGCTGGGGATTAGCTCAGTGGTTCCAGTGCCTGCCTTGCAAGTGCAAGGTCCTGGGTTTGATCCCTGGTAACTGCATACAACAATGCCAGGCATGGTGATTCTTGCCCACCAGCAATCAGTACCACAGACCACAATGCTGGATGTGGTCGCTCATGCTTGTAATCCCAACACTTGGGAGGCAGAGAGAGGAGGATTGCTGAGTTCGAGGCTGAGTTCTGGACCAGTATGAACTACAAATGGAGACCCTGTCTCAAAACAACTCTAAAAATAAAACAAAACAAAACAAAACAAAAACACCTCATGAAAGTATAAAAGGTAACTGAAATATTTCAGCAGAAGGGTGGGAAAATTAAGCTAAGAAAATGTCACAGAAAGCAAGACAAAAAAAAGGAAACCAGGATCAGTAGCAAACTGAAAGAAATTTCAAGAGAAAATGAAAAGTTGAGGTAAAAGTAGATGAGTTAGATAAAACAGGAAGATAGTTCTCACAAAGTGAGACAAAATAAGACTTTGTTCACAAAGTGAGACAAAATAAGAACAAAGGAAATAGTTCTCACAAAGCAAAAGCATGACTATCTATATTATAAGGGCCCACCTACTCAGAAGAGTGAATTAAAAACACCCATACTGAGCCAAAATGGCATCAGGATTTCTAATAGCAACATGATAAACAAGCTAGAAAATTCACTCTCCTCAAAAATAATCTCATCATCTTCATAATCATTAGCTGTCTTGGGGATGGAAGGCCTGCTTCATGTTAGGCAAATGCTCTACAGCTGAGCCATATATAATCTTAGCTCTTTTTAGTTTTGATTTTTAGGGACACTGTCTGCTAAATTGGACAGGCTTGCCCCAGCTTCTCAAATATATGAGATTATAGTCGTGCACCACTACACCCAGCCTTCAGAATAATCTTTTTCTCTTATACTATTGGGGCTTAAACCCTGAGTCTTCACATAGCACCACATCGCCAGTCCTTTATTTCAGACACAGAGTCTCACCTAAGTCATTGAGTTGCTGGCCTGTAGGATATAAGTTTGAGGAGCTGATCATTTGGGACTCCAGCAGCAGAAAATGCATTGAAAACCCTGTCTTCAGACATTGAAGAAATATTATATCTCCTCGTGTGAATAGAATTTCTCTTATTACCCTATCATTCATAGAATAAAGGCTATACTGCCCTTTTTTGGCACTGGAGATTGAACTCAGGACCTCACACTTGCCAGGAAGGTGCTATGCCACTGAGCTAAGACCCTGACCCCTATATTGCCTTTCTTGACAGCCCTTCCAAAGGTATATTTCACTATAGAGAGACTTACCACAGCAGTGGACTAGATCCAGGGAAGAAGAGATCAGTTAATGGGTGTCAGCACAAGGATTAAAAAAAAAAAAAAACATAGGAGTGTTTGCACTGGTAAGTATGAACACATCTGACATTAAAATAATTTCACCTTAAGGAGAACACTTAGAAGGGAGTTTGGGAACTCTGTTAGCACTTGTTTGTTTCATTTTTGCACAGGGATAAAATGGCAGTAATTTGTATTTTTATGTTTCAGATTTGGAAAGTAGAGTTGAGAACAAGGCGTTGATTCCAAAGCAAAAAATTTTAGAAGAAGCAAAGCCTCAGCCGTGGCTACAAGAAGTGTCCCAAGGAAAGGACTCCATCTTTTCCGAGTATGGCAATACCCATGAGGACAGAGTAGAAAAGCAGCCAGCAAACTTTGTGTCACTGAAATGTGAAAATTCTCCTGAAGGACTTACCAGCATCACAAATCTCAATACAGATGGTTCCACAGAGGGTGTCTCTAGTGAATTTGGGGACAGGGCAATAAGTTCCAGCTTTATCCTTGGTCAGCACAACCAGATTCTGTCAAGGCCCATTGATGGTAAAAAATATGAGAACAAGCACCAACAAAGTGTAGAAAAAGTGAAATATTGGGTAGTTAAACCTCACAGCCCTGTGGACTTTGGAGACAGTTTCTCTTTCTCTGGCCTTTTTGAGGCCTGGAGGCAGTTCTGCAAAGAAAGACCTTATAAATGTGATACCTGTAAGAAGAGTTTCAAACAGCGTTCAGATCTCTTTAAACATAAGAGGGTCCACACAGGTGAGAAACCCTATGAATGCCAAGAATGTGGGAAAAGTTTCAGTCAGAGTGCTGCCCTCATTAAACACCAGAGGACACACACGGGTGAGAAGCCATACACTTGCCTGCAGTGTGGAGAATGCTTCAGACAGAGCTCTCATCTAAATCGGCATCAGAGAACCCATGCTGAAGAGAAATGCTGTAAATGTGAGGAATGCGAGGAGGCCTTCCATAATTCCAGCCTTTTCAGGCCTCAACGTCTTCATGATGGGGAGCGACGCTATAAATGTGCAGAATGTGAGAAGAGCTTCAAACAGAGCTCAGACCTCTTTAAACACCAGCGAATCCACACTGGGGAGAAGCCTTATGAATGTTCTTTTTGTGGGAAAAGCTTCAGCCAGAGTGCAACCCTCATTAAACATACAAGAACTCACACTGGAGAAAAACCTTACAAATGTCTGGCGTGTGGGAGAAGTTTTAGACAGACAACACACCTTATTCGACACCAAAGGATCCATCAAAATAAAGGTCCATGACCTTGATATGCTGCTATGTGACCTGTGTTTTATTTGGTCTGTTTTTTATTTACTTTGGTATTTAAGTACTCCATTCACTTGTGGATTGGACATCTTGGGCATCCCACACATGATAGGACTGGTCTGACTTGAGTCTCAGCATATACTTCATAGAGTATTTCAGTGAAGGAAGAATAAAATAGTCCTCCAAAAGATGAGGTGGTTCTTTGTTGGATGTTTAATGATAAGAGCAAGGGCAAGGGCTCATATGTAGCCAAATTCCTGTTCCTATCGTTGTCACTCTTCCTACTTCTGCCTTTGTACCAAGTTATGTCCACTTTAGTTACTTCCCTATTTGGGTCACTTAGAAACATCATTGATGGTAGAGAAGATTTCAACTACTTCATAATCCTCAAAACACCAGGGAAATTTCAGCACATACTTTTGTACTTTTATTTTTGTACCAGGTCTCACTTTATAGTTCAGGCTGACCTTGAGCTTGCTGTGTAGCCTAGGCTAGCCTCGAACTCACAGCAATCCCCTTGCCTCTGCCTTCCAAATGCTGAGATTACAGGCATGGGCCACCTTGCTCAGCATTGTGATACATGGTACCAGAGGTTGAACTTGGGACCTTGCACTTGCCAGGCAGACGCCAGAAACCCTAAGCTAAATCTCCAGCCATACTTCTTTACTTTTTAAGAAAATTAATTTGAAGAGGCTCTTTTTTTTCCCATTCCAGTTCAGTTTTTAAATTAAATTCCATCTTAAAAAAAAAGACCACACAATATTCAGTTGTTATTACCCTTTCCATAGCCTATTTAATGGGCATACTTGATAACTTCTTTTCTGAAAAAGATGATCACTAAATCATTCACTAAGTTGTACATATTATGGATTCTTGTGATTCCAAATAGCCTAAATCATTTATTTTCCCTTTGAGACTTTTTTTTTTTAGGTTTTTTGAAACAGGGTCTCACGTTGTGGTTCAGGCTGGCCCTGAGCTCAGCCTCAAACTCACATCACAGCAATCCTCCTGCCTCTGCCTCCCGAGTGCTGGGATTACAGGTGTGAGCCAGCACGCCCAGCACTGTGCTATGTGGTACTGGTTGCTGCTGGGTGTGAGTCTCCACGCCCAGTATTGTATGTGGTTACTGGGGATCAAACCCGGGTCCTTGCGCTTGCAAGACAGGCACCGGAACCACTGAGCTAACTCCCTGGCCCTCCCTCTGAGACTTTTGACTGTGAGGGATATAAGGGAATGCTTCTGCAAGGATTCTTTGGGGTCTTGTAAATAGGAACTCACTGAGAACAGAAGTTCCTATGTTTCTTGTTATTGATCAGCTTTCCTGCTGTTGGGGAAAAAAGCCTGAAATACACAACTAAAAGAGAAAATGTTTTATTTGGCTCGTGGTTCCCTAGCTTTCAGTTTGTGGTCAGATGGCTCCAAAGCAGAAACATGATGGAGAAGCATGAGGGTGAAGCTGCTTTCTCCATGGCAGCAGGGAAGCAGACCACAGGGAAAGCTCCTCAGCGAGAGATACACCCTCCAAAGGCATGTCACCAGGATCCCTCTTCTTCAGCTGGGCCCCACTTCCTAAAGGGACACTCAGTTATGCACATCAGTGGACTCATCTACTGATGACTATGAGGGTCTGTGATCCAGGTAACCTCTCCAGGTATTTCTTAATCTAGTCAAGTGGAGTTCACTAATGTGACACTCTTCATAAAATGCATACACACTCATCCCATCATTTAATTTCAAAGCAATCTCTGAGTTAAGTAGGAATGGATAACTGTATGTCATGGGAAGCTCCTTTGTTAGGGACTTTGGTCCCCATCTTCCTAATACTGTTGTTTGGCCTCTGTCTCCTTAGGTGTCTCAGAAAATTCCTCGGAGTCCAGGTTCAGGCTCAAATATGACAGTGTGTCAGCTATAAGAACTATAACCCCATAGTGTTTAGTGATGCCCTATACCGCTACACCTCAATAGGAGGATCAAAGAGGAAATGATAGAGCAGTACAGTAGGCCCTTGCCTTGCCTCCATTTTTTCCCCCTATCGATTGTTTTGCTTTGAAAATGTAGGCATTTGTGCTGCTGGGCTCCTGCTAATGTAGCTTTTGCGAGGGGGGTGGGGGGGACTGGGCATTGAACTCAGGATCAGGACCTTGGGCTTGCCAGACAGGCAAGGAACCTCTGTGCTAAATCCCCGACCCTTATATTAAAATGTTTTCAAGTGTTTGAACTTTATGCTCCCTCACAAGAATATTAAGCCCCACCCCTTCACAAGAATGTTCTGTTAAGCTCCACCCCTTTGTGAGAATGTTCTGTAACTCCACTCCCTGCTTAACTGAGCATGCTCACATGGCATGTGTGTCAGGAATATTCTGTAACTGTGTGCTCTCCCTTCCCAACCCCACCCTGGCTTCAATGAGCATGCTCACCTACCCTGTAGATCCCTATATAAGGAGGCTTTTTTTTTTTTTTTTTTGAGACAGGGTCTCACTTTGTAGTTCAGGCTGAAACTCACAGTAATCCTCCTGCTTCTGTTTCCCTAGTACTGGGATTACAGGCGTAAGTCACCATGCCCAGCATTGTGATATGCGGTACTGGGGATTGAACTTGAGACCTTGCACTTGACAGGCAAATGCCAGAACACTGACCTAAATCCCTGGCCTTCTTTACCTCTTTGAATAACCATCAGATTCTCAAATCTTCACGTTTTGATAGCCACATCCCAGAGTTGTAACACTCAGTTGTGGCACTTAGCTGTTCTACTTTGCAACAGCAGGAGCTCAGTGTGAAGGCCTTGGGTTCAATCTCTAGTACTGTTTAAAAAAAAATGGTAGAACAAGTTAAGAGTCATGCTTGCTATGTTCCACTGCTACTTTCTAAGTATGTTTCATGACAGTATTAATCTAATCCTCTTGGAGGGAGACATTATTATTGTGAGTCCCCTTTTCTAAAAGGGAAATGAAGAGACAGAAGATAAACCAAGGCCCAAAGTGACTCATCAAGGAAATGGCAACCCTGCAAAGGTCCCTCCTTTTTTTCTTTCAGTACTGGTTGTCAAATTCAGGCCCATGTGCTTATTAGATAGGCACAGTGCCTCCAGTCCTTACTTTCCTCACTTGGTTGGGTGGATCTTGGGTAAAGAGGCTCCTTGAAGTTTTAGATGGATCAACTACCTTGCAGAGAACAACTTTAGGTTCCCTCCACTACTCTTTTATACTCCTTCTAGTGAAATGAAGGGTATCTGGAAAAGCAGTTGGTAGATAGGTTAATTTGCTCTTTGACAGATACATAGATTTAGGTACATTTTCATCAGTTTCCCAAAAGGTGATTCAACCACCAACTCTGCCCACTGGTTTATAAAATGAGCTATGAAGTGCAATTATCAAGAATAACTTCAAGAGCTGTGAGTGCAGCTAAGTGGTAGAACTGGCTAACATGCCTTGGGTTTGGTCCCCATCACCAACACCCAAGTCGAATAAGGTCCATCTAAGATCTTGTAAGACCTCCTTCTTATGAGAATGAACACATGGAGGCACAGAATCCGGCTAAAACAAGAAAGATATTTCTCAAGCAAGGACAGATGCACTAAAAGCATTCTCTATGTTTGACACCCCCACATTTCAGTTACAATTCTCCCTTTTATAGGGTTTTTACAGCCATTATTTCACTGGCCTGATTAAGCAAACAATCACAGTTCCTGTTAATAATCACAGTCACACGTAGAATAAATTTAATTTAGCAAGGTGTTCTGTTCCTAATAGTATACATATTGATAGCCATCAACCACAACAGCAGACAGGAAAGAAGATGTTTTACATTCACAAGCAAACAAAGCCCTGATTTGTTTTTCTGTATCATCCTGGTATGGTTATGTTGTGGCAAAACAGTGGAGTTCAGTGCCATAGCCAAGTGCCACAGTTCTGAGGCATAGCTGAGTGTTACAGCTTAGCGTTGCAGCGCTGGGTTGTGGCTATCAAAATTTCAAGATTTGAAAATATGATGGTCCCTCAAAGAGATGGTGAAAAACCTTTATCACTCTGGTGAGCATAGAGGAGTTCACACCCTGAAGTCTTAACACTTCACCAGAAAGGAAAACCTCCTTAAATGGCGATCTTCAGGGTAGGCCAGCATGCTCACTGAAGGGGCTGGGGGGAGTTACAGAACCTTCTCTTGAGAGAAGCTTAACAACGCATTCTTGAAAGGGGCGGGGCCAACCGAACATTCCCTCAGTCACAAAACGTTTTTGATACATTGAGCAGGAGCTCAGCAGCACAAACGGTTAAATTTCCAAAAGATAGCATTCTGTGGGGAAAAAAATGCAGGCAAGGCAAGGGCCTGTCTTACTGTATAGTATTGTTCCATCCATTACTTTTTCTTCCACAATAATGTTACTATGAAAAATACAAGAAGAGTGCCCATAGTAGACTTGCACACACAGCTGCTTGTTGTAGGAGATGTAGGTATTTCTGGCAAAATCTATTTCCTTTCCCCTACTTGTTCATTAACTAAAATCTAGTCTTTTAAATTATTTATATTGTCATATGAGGATTGAACGAAAAGTCTTCCCGCTTGAGTTATATCTCCAGCAACTGAATGATTGATTAATGTTTTTGACACAGGGTCCTTAAAAGTTACTGAGCTACCAATGTCTGAGCTTGTTTTTGCTATCCTCCTGCTTCTGCCTCCCAGAGTGCTGGGATGACAAGGAAAACCCACCATGCCCTGCTCTCTTCTGTGCAAGTACAATCACAGTTTACATGCCCTCCACCTTTGGGCTCGCCTGGGAAGGCCAATCACTGAGGCCCAACGCCCTGGCATCTTCCACGTGCTGCCACCCTCCACCCCCCAGGTGTGACCTCCCTTGCCTCCAGGCCATTAGTGTGTCAGTCCTGAAGGAGGCCACTGCCAGGACTTTGTGCTGTGGGGTGTCCTGCCACGCCCCCGCCGAATAAGGCTTGACAAAATAGGGACTGAGGACCTGGGCGGACGACCCTTGTGCTTGAGGCCTGAGGCTCCCCAGGCTTAGAGCCTGAGTTGAGTATGCTTCGCCAGGAGGCACGCAGTATGTAAAAACAAGCTGCTTTCTCCCTTCTAAACTATTCTGTTTTTCCCTGTGAACTGTTCTGTGCTTTCTCACCAAGCAAAAATAACATAAGCAGAAAACACCTTGTTAGACACAATAAGTTTCAGCTGGAATAAAATAACATGGCCACCTGGCAAAAATAAATTAATGCTCACATAAAATCAATGGGAACAAGATTAAAAAAATAGCAAAGGTCCACTTCCTTAGAAAAGTTGTGTACAAAACGCACTGATATATAAAGATTTTTATGGTCATGAGAAAATCATCATTGTCTCACACGACCTTGCACAATGTCAAAATGATTGATCACTGTTCTGTTTCTGTTCTTATTTTTTCCTTGAACTTTTGTTAACCTGTAATAATCACCCTTATTTTACAAGCCGAAAAATCATGTATTAAAAAAAGGCTTCACTTCAGTAAAAATTGCAGCAGCATCACCAGCCTCTCTTGTGTTAGTGTGTTGTCTGTCATCGCCGACTCCGTCCATTCCTGACTTCAGTGCTCCCTAGATCCCCACGCCGCGAGCGGTCCGTGGTAGTGTCCTGCTCCCCAAGTCTGTCCCGTGCCCTTTCCCAACTCAACAGGACCTGCCCGCTGCTCACCCTCCAGGCTCTCCTCTTCCAGATGAGACCTTGGACCAAACTCAGTAGTCCAGTAGCTTGGTGACCAAGCTCGCCAAGGCCAAGCACAGTAGTCCAGGGCTGGCTGGGAGTTGTCCACATGGGTCCCTTCTCTGCCCGGTGCTGGACACCTTGACTCTAGAAGATCCTGTAAGGCCCTAGTTCAGCTGCGGGGTGTCCAGCTGCAAAGGGTGGTCATTAATAGGCACTTGCGCATATGTAGGCTCTTCCTTGAGTCCAGTTGCTTGCCCTTACGTGCTACAATTGAAACAGATTTCTGTTTTGTTGTTGTTTATCCATTCATCAAGGGACAGACACCTGGGCTGTTTCCAAGATTTAGTTATAAATAGTGTTGTTATAGACATGGGTATGCATGTATCACTGTGGTATGATACTTTTGTTTCAGGAAATACCAAAAAGGGTTTGGTCAAATAGAACCTCTAGTTTTAGTGGATTTTTTTGTTTTTTGTTTTGAGACAGGGTCTCACTTTTGCAGTTCAGGCTGGCCCTGAGCTCACTGCGTAGCCCAGGCTAGCCTCAATCCTCCTGCCTCTGCCTCCTAAGTGCTGGTATAAAAGGCTTGAGCCACCCCCCAGCCCTGACATTGTGGTATGTGGTTACCTGGGATCAAACTTGGGACCTTGCATTTGCAAGGCAGATGCCGGAACCACTGAGCTAAATCCTGGGCCCTAGTTTTAGTGTTTTGAGGTATCTCCATACTGATTTCCATGTGTTTGTACCAATTTACACTCCTACCAACAATAGAGGTTTCCTTTTCCCCCAGCCAGCACTTGTTTGTTTGTTCTTTGTTCTTTCTTTTCTCTCTTTTTTGAGACAGGGTCTCACTTTATAATTTAGGCTGGACCTGAACTCACTGTGTAGCCAGCCTGTGCTAGCTTCAACCCTCCTGCCTCTGCCTCACAAGTGCTGGGATTACAGGCATGAGCCACCATACCTGGCACTAGGATATGTGGTACCAGATATCAAATTTGGGACTTTGTGCTTTCCAGGCAGATGCTGGAACCACTGAGCTAAATCCCCAGCTCTATTTATTGATTTCTTGATAACAACCAATCCTGCTGGAATGAGATGGAATCTCAGTGTTGTTTTAATTTGCATTTCTCCAGTGATATTGAGTATTTTTTCACATGTTTATTTGCTATTTGTCCTTCATCATAGAAGTGTCTGTTCATTTCAGAATCCCATTTTTGGATTGGGTATTTAAATTTGGAGGTCTATTTTTGAGTCTTTCTATATTCTAGATACTCTTTATTGAGTTCTGGGTTCCCTACACCAGACTGTGGCTTTTTCAGAATAAAATAAGAGGTCAAGAATGAGGCATCCTTGTCTCTAGAGATATCACTGTGATACGAAGAAGAACTCCAGGCTTTAGTTGACAAGATTCTCTCCTTGGCCAAACCCCAGCCAGGCTCCTAGGAGCCCTCTTCTCAGCTTGGCTTCAACTTCCATGAGTGCCAGGGGACAAACCTAAATGGGTTTCGTGTGGTCCACACCCTTCTGGATTTTTGTTTTGTTTTGTTTTTCTTTGTATTTTTTTCACTTCCTAGACTCTGCTGAGCCTTTTCCTTCCCTGTAAAATGCTGTCATCTCTGTACTAATCAAACCTGAGTTAAATTCATATTGATTATTTGCTGATTGCTATACTATAATTGATTAAAATTTGTCCTTAGGCCATAAATGGTGATTTTGTGTTTTTGTTGGTTTATTTGTGTTTGGTACTGGGGATTGAATCCAAGGCTTTCATACTAAGCTACATCACCAGTGCTTTTAAATTTTTAAACAGGAAATTGCTGAATTGCTAAATCACCTGGGCTATGTGTTACTATGCCTAGTTTTAGCTTTGTCTACCTTTGACAGAACTGCCAGGGTCAAGTATCTGTTCTCAAGGCTGCACACAGTGGGTACTCTTGAATCAAATCCTTTTGGAGCTTATTTTGGGCACCACCTTCTGGTGTCTGAGTTCTTGAGAGTTGGCACTTAGCTCCTATCCGGCATTGTCAAGAGGAAGATTCCTGATATGCCCTTTTCATTTCTCACAACAAATTTAAGGATAAGAAAACCCAAATGCCTTTGTTTCCTTGCAGTAGTGAGGAATGAACCCAGAGCCTGTTGCATCCCAACACTTTTTATTTTTTATTTGGAAGTAGGATCTGGCTAAATTTCTCAGAGGTATTCTAACTTGGTATTGTCCAGCCTTAGTATCTCAGAGTGCTAGAATTACAGACCTGTGCCATTAGGGCTGTTACCAGATAGAAGGGCATTGCAGTTGTTTCCAGGCTCAGTGGGATACTCAAAATGAGTAACAAACATAATAGTTATTAAAAGTAAAAGAGGGCAGGCATGATGGCATATGCCTGTAATCCCAACACTCTGAAGGCTGAGGCAGAAAAATTGCCATGAGGTTGAGGCCAGCCTGGACTGTGTAGTGAGACTCTGTTTCCCCCAAAAGGCAGACAATGGGAAGGATTCACATCATGACAGAAACAGGCCCTGGATTCCTTAAACTCTTGGGATTAAAGAAGGATCTAGAGAAAGACAGACACTAGTCATGACTCAGAGAGGGTAAGGATGGCCCACCTTTGGAGTGGGGGAGTTTTTGGTTACATAAGACTTTTGTTAAGGAGTACAAAGCTCAAGAGGATGGGCAGGTGTTTCAAAATCCTAATTCAAATGAGGCTGGACATAGACCAGGGTCAGTTACTTTTTACATATGCCAAGGGACCTTTCAGGAGTGGGAGGCAGATGACCTTCATCTGTTATGACCCTGAGCAGTAGTTCTTTTTCTGGTTTCTAAATTCTTTTTAGGTTTTTTTGAGACAGGGTCTCGCTTTGTAGTTCAGACTGGCCCTGAGCTCAGCCTCCAACTCACATCACAGCAATCCTCCTGTCTCTGCCTCCAGAGTGCTGGGATTACAGGCGTGAGCCACCACGCCCGGCACTGTGCTATGTGGTACTGATTGCTGCTGGGCGTGAGTCTCCACACCCAGTATTGTATGTGGTTACCGAGGATCGAACCCGGTCCTTGAGAGTGCAAGACAGGCGCTGGAAACACTGAGCTAAATCCCCGGCCCTCTGGTTTCTGAATTCTTTACCATAGAGCTTTCTTTCCTTTTTATTTTTTTGTTTGGTTGGTTAGTTTTGTTATTGAATTCACTGTAGTCCGATCTGGCCTTTAACTTGTGGCAATCCTCCTGCTTCAGCCTCTTGTGTGCTGTTATAGGTGTGTGCCACCACGCTTGGTATCTTTGTTCGTTTACGGTGATTGGTTTAGTTTATTTGGAACGGGATCAAACTTATTGGCTTATGGTTTCTGAAACAGGGTCGTGTGTATGCCACCATGCCCTTGCCATACAGATTTCTATTGTTTGCTTGTCCTTGCTTTATCTTACTTCAAAGCCAACTTTCTTTTTTAAATTTATTATTTATTATTATTATTATTATTCGAGACAAGGTCTCGCATATGTAGTCTTGCATTGTAGTTCAGTCCGGCCTTGAACTCACTATGTAGTCCACAGTAGCCTCGAACTAACAGTAATCTGCCTACCTGTATCTCCCGAGGCCTGGGATTACAAGAGTGCGCCACCACGTCTGGCATTATGGTATGTGGTCCCATGTCGAATTTGGGACCGTGCGCTTTCCCGACAGACACCGGAACCACTGAGCTAAGTTCCCCAGTCCCCTGGTTTTTTTTTTTTTTTTAATCCCTTGCAGTCTGTTGTGATAGGAAACCAGGCACCTCCTCACTGCCTACTCTGCGGTGTTTAGACTTCCAAGGAGCGAAGCCCTTCTCTTCATGGCACCTTTATAGTTTCAGCCTAGTGGCAGGGTTGACCTGCTTCCCATGACTCTCTGCTTCCTCGCCCCCGCACCCTTAGAGGCGGGCTCTTTACCCAGCATTCTTCGCGCGGCCCACTTAGCGGACACCAGGACTCCAAGATGGCGTCTGTTGGTAAGTTACCATCTTTTATTTGGACATAGTATTGAAGGCAGAGTTTGGTGTAGAGCTCAGAGTCGCGCTGAGAAGGGAGGAGGGTGCGGAGCCGGCTGCCATTAGTACAGGGTCATTTTCGCGGCATTCTTTGAGGAGCGCTGAGCCTTTGCCCCAGGGTCTTGCACTGTCCGACCTTCCGGAGCTCTCCCTGTCCTGTCTTCCCTCTGCCCAGAACTCGCACCACCCACGCTCGGGATGGAGGGTAAGAGAAGTCTGTAGATGCGCTTTCGGGTCTGCCTTAGGCCACTGACTTCAGTTGAGGAATAGCTGCTTCTTTCCCCCACGACACAGGCGGGTTGCACTGGATCCCTTTTTTCTATTCTTCCTAAAGCGGAAGCTCAAATTAAGCTCCAGGAGGAGCCAATGCCTAGGATGGTGGTCGGCACCACATTAGGTTCGATATATACGCATTGAATAAGCTCACAGAGATGGAATAACCTGTTCAAGGTCACAGTTCAACAGGGGACTGAGCTTGGATTCAAACCTAGGCCCGAGGGGCTTCATGGTCAGAGATTTATTAGCAATGACTGATAGGCTTTTCGGTGGCACGCATATGTAAATCTTTACATTAAAACATTGTGCACACTGATTTCTAAAAGATAAACCGTGTTCTAGCTCTACTTCCTCATAGTACCTTCAGGGAGTCCATTGATCGCATTTTAAAGGTGAAAACAGTAATGGTCTAAGGTGTAGTGTGGCCTGTTTGGGGTCACATAGCCTGGCAGAGTTTCAACTCTTTCGTACTACACCCGTTTTTGTGTTCTTAATCTCTGGAGAAATGAAGAGATTAGAAGCTGTAATTCTCTAGCTGTAAAATGGGCATGAGCCCATTCGTGATCTATAGTGATTGTGTTTAAAGGGAACAGTGTGAAAAAAGAACACTGAGACTTGAGAATTTAAGTGAACACAGTTCTGGATTCAAGATGTAAGGATTTAGTACTTGAAAGCTACATGGAAGGGACACTTGGCTCCCAAGGTGGAGGGCTTGGTGATGTAAGGAAGTCAGCCAGTGACCATGATCATGTCACACATCCTGGCCTGTTCAGCATCACCTCAAATGAAGATATTGAATTTTATGTCCTAAGTACTGTGATCTTTTAGATGAAATCTGCCAGGGCACAAATTCACTAATTCATTACCAAATAAAGTGAAAAAAAACAGGAATTATCAGCAGTGCGTATTTTCAGGGTTTGGCAAACTAGGTCCAGCAGGCTGGATGTCCTGGGACCTCATTTTATATGGCCATGTGAATGTGTCTGTGTGTGTTTGTGTTTAAAGGTTTTTTAAAAAGAAAACAGTGTTACAGAGATCTTATGTGGCATGAAAAGCCTAAAATCTCTTCTCTGGGGAACTATTGGGTTGGAATTAACAGTAAGGAAATACATGTCACTTATGTGCAGCTCTTTTATAAGTGAATAATATACTTCTACAAGTCATAAAATCACCTACCCTCTTAAGAACCTATGATTGTGGCCAGGGATTCAGCTCAGTGGTTCCAGAGTCTGCCTGGCAAGCATAAGGTCCCGAGTTTAATCCCTGGTACCACATATCACAATGCCAGGCATAGGGGCTCACACCTGTAATCCCAGCACTTGGGAAGTAGCGGCAGGAGGATTGTCTTGAGTTTGAAGCCAGCCTGGGCTACATAGTGAGTTCAGAGCCAGCCTGAACTACAAAGTAAGACCCTAGATCCAAAAACCGACCCCCAAAATCCAAAAGACCTATGATTGTTCAACCATAATCTTAGTGTTCTGTGCCAGGAACTGTGTGGGGTTAGTCGCACATTCAGTTTGGAAGCAGAAAGATAATAGTTTCATTTATATAGTATCTACACCTAAGTACCAAGGTGGATACTTTTTATTCTTATTTTTCAAAGGAGGAAACAGTTTTCTGTTATAAAAGAACTAAAGGTTGTAATTTATGCTGGGAACCTGGCTGCTTAAAATGTCCCTAAAAATCACTTTTTATGCCTTTGCTCACTCTATGCAGTGCCCCTTCTGTTCCTGATGTTTCACATAGATGGACCTTAATGAGCTTTCACCAGTAATAACAGACTGCAGTGATCTGGCATTATTCATCAATTTTTCCTTTATTTATTTATTTTTTTGAGGGGTATAGGGGATCAATCAGGACCTTGCATTTGCAAGGCAGGGTTGATGCCGCTGAGCTACGTCCTGGGCCCTGTTCATCAATTCTTTTCTAATCCCCTGGATAAGCCATTTTACATTTAACGAAGTGAGCTTTCAGGTTTTAGAGGAAGAAAGTGCTATGCTTGAGTTAGGGCCAGTGGAGAAAGAGACCTCTGAGGAATAGACATTTGAGATAGCCCTGTGATCTAAGGGCACTGCAAATACAAAGACCTTCAGTTGTGAATAACCTTGTTCCCTAGGAGAATCAGAAAGAGACAAGGGGCAAACTTATGGTTTAGTGCAGCTCATAAAATATAGCCATCACTGGGCTGGGCTGAAATGTGGTGACCCAGGGAGGAACAGTAGGGTAGGAAATAGTTGTTCTGCAAGAAGAGCATTATAATTTGGTCACCGCTGAAATCCATAGTGCTTAGCAGTGTGCCTGGCACATAGTAGGCGCTCCCTGTGGGTTAGATGAGGCTAGATGAAAGGTTTGGGGGTAGCTTTTTTCTTTCTTTTGGAGATAGGGTCATGCTGTGTAATTTAGCCTGGCTTGAACTCACTGCATAATCCCAATCTGGCCTCACACTCACAGTGGTCCTCCTGCCTCAGCCTCCTGAGTGCTGGGATTACAGGTGTGCACCACCATACCCGGAGTTGGAGTGGCTCTTAATGATGTCCTTTATTCCTGCATATAATTTAGAGGTTCATGCTGCCCCCCGTCACTTGTGGCCTTTGGGCAAGCACTCCATAGTCTTGACACTCATCATGGCTGTGTGTCTGGCTCCTCAGATGCACCAGACTAGAACACCGTGGGACTCCTCTTAGCAGACTCTTAAGGCTAGTTCTAAAGGACCCTTCGTCTTTCTTTGGATCCCAAAGTGGAGAAGAAACATTGGAGTGATATAGTCTGCCTGTTTCTCTGGTTGGTCCTCTTTAGAGAGATACAGTTGTCCTGGACTCATTGCCCTGAAGAGGCTATTTGCTAAAAGCTTTAAAAAACTAAATAGAAAGGATAAAGGAAAACAGTTTTCCTTGTTTGCATGTTCTGGACACCCACAGGTCCACCCACCCCTTCATACCCAGTTTGTTTCTTGGGCCCAGAGATGCGTACAGTACTATTCCAACCAAGACCCTTCCTGAGCTTTGTATCATCTGAAGAGGTTTTTACTAAGTTATTTGAGTTCTTGAGATAGGTTGTCTATTTCTGCCTTTGGAAATTATTGATGTCCACTGGCCGAGGTAGGATGCTTGAGGTGGGAATTTTTACTTTTCTAAGTTAGGGGTTGAGGAAGACAGGATTTTGCTATATAGTGCAGGTTGGCCTTGATCTCTTGGTGATTCTCCTGCCTAAGCTTCCTGAGCACTGAGATAACAAACATATCCCATTACACCTGGCTTTTCATTACATTCCTTTTACTGGATGTATTGAGGCTGGCACACCTGGGAAGGGTGGCAATGACACAGGTAACTCAGGGGCAGCACAAAGCCCTTCCCCAATAAACAAGCACACTTAGCTGCTCTTGCTCCATGTCCCTGTCATTGTGTGACCACAGATCCACAGAGTGTGGGCTGACCCATCCTCAGTTAGCTTTAAAAGCACAGGTACTGGGCCAGGGATTTAGCTCAGTGGTTCCCACGCCTGTCTTGCAAGCGCAATGACCTGGGTTCAATACCATACTGGGCATGGAGACTCACGCTCAGCAGCAATCAGTACCACATTGCACAGTGCCGGGCATGGTGGCTCATGCCTGTAATCCCAGGACTCAGGAGGCAGAGGCAGGAGGATTGTAGTGATATGAGTTTGAGGCTGAGCTCAGGGCCAGCCTGAACTACAAAACGAGTCCCTGTCTCAAAAAAAAAAAAAAAGTACAGGTACTGTCTTAAGGTTTGGTACATCTACACTGTGCAACTTTGGCCAAGGTGCCCAGCCCCCGTCCCAAGTCTACTGTCCCCCTCCCCAAGGTAGAGGCATCAGCTTCATGTGACAACTAAGCTAATACATGCATAAAGTAAATGTTAGTTTTTCAGAATACATGTTCTGCACTTCATTGCTGTCTTCACTAGGTTCTTAGAGTTATTCTCAGCAAACCGTTCAGATATCCTATTGGCTGTTGGTTCTTAAAGCTATTGCTGCAGCAGTTCTGCTATACAGGCTGAAGGTTAAAACAGTACTTTTAATGTAATATGTTTATTCCTAACTTTTGTGTGCAGCTGCTATGTAGTTACATCATGCATTTCTTTTCAATAGTTGAAATAATGACGTGAAAAGATGCTGTTTGTTGTATTACTGGGAGATTTTTTAGCACGCGTGTCTTTTTTCCTTTTCCTTTTCAGTACCATTGAAAGAGAAGAAACTCATGGACGTCAAACTAGGAGAGCTGCCCAGCTGGATACTGATGCGGGATTTCACCCCTACAGGCATTGCAGGAGCATTTCAGAGGGGTCAGTCTTACAGATATGTATAAAACAGAAGCAAATTTCTGAGTCTTTAGTTTTTTTGCTGTGAATTAATTTGGGCAATAAAGCCCCTCTTATCTCCAGACAAATAAGTTATATGGAGAAGGGCAAAGGTTTGTCACCACTGAATTTTCATATTTGATGGGCCCTATCAAAGGCTTGCTCTGAGATATTCCAGCCAAGAAAATGTTGTAGTGCTTGGGATGAGTATCTACTTCTGTTTTAGAGACACATCTATAAGCATTTCCACAACAAAAGCTTGTTAAAGGGCCAGAGATTTAGCTCAGGAATTCTGGCACCTGCCTTGCAAGCACAAGGTCCTGGGTTCAGTCCCCGTAATCACATTCAACAATGCCAGGCATGGTGACTCTTGCCCACCAGCAGTTAGTACCATGTACCACAATGCTGGGCATGGTGGGTCACATTTGTAATCCCAGCACTGAGAAGGCAGAGACAGGAGAATTGCTAAGTTTGAGACCAGGCTGAACTACTAAAAAGTGAGACCCTGCCTCAAAAAACTTAAAAAAAAGATAAGAGTGCAGCCAAGGATGTCACCCAACTGGGCTGCACCTGCCTGGCAATTGCAGAGTTCTGAGTTCAATCCCCAGTACTAGGAAGGAAAAAAAGTGAATGAGTGGGCTGGGGATGTAACTCAGTGGTAGAGTGCTTTGCTTAGCCTGCACAAAGCTCTAGATTCAGTCCTCAGCACCATCCCTCTCCAAAAAAAAAAAGAAAAGGAAAGAGAAAAAGATGTCATAGTGCACACCTGTGGCTGAGGCAGGGTCAGTTGAGCATGTCAGTTAGAGGCTAGTCTGAGCAGTAGAGTGAGACCCTATCTCAGAGGGAAGAGGGAATGGGTTCAGTTTTGGTGTACATCAGTCTCTGACCACCTCGGCACCTGCCCTCCAGCACTGTGGGTGTGTGTCTTGCCCTGCCTTAATGCATATTTCAAGCAAGGCCGTCAAAATACCCAGTCTAGCCAAGGAAGTGGTCCTGGCCTGTTCATGTTTGTAGCTCTGCCCTGCTCCTTCAGGGCATCCCTATTTTGGTTTAGAGGCAGGGTTTCACTCGAAATCAGGGTGTGTGGCATAGGCTAGCCTCAAGCTCATGATCCTCCTGCCTTAGCCTGTTGGCTGCTGGGATTACAGGCATGTGCCACCATGCTCAGTAGGGCATCCCTATTTTAAACTTAGCTCATTCATTCATTCATTCATTCATATCAACTCTAGAGCACGTTTGCTTCTTCT
>PVIR01014586.1:0-39958 GCA_004026965.1 Petromus typicus | reverse complement strand
GCGTCCTGGGGAAGGCCTGGGCCGGGGACTGTGCCCCGTGGAG
Organism: Petromus typicus; assembly: GCA_004026965.1. Taxonomy (NCBI): domain Eukaryota; kingdom Metazoa; phylum Chordata; class Mammalia; order Rodentia; family Petromuridae; genus Petromus; species Petromus typicus. The sequence goes on along the minus strand of PVIR01014586.1, from coordinate 39,915 downwards.
CCAGCCCCGTGGACGTCTCTGGCGGGGCGTCCTGGGGAAGGCCTGGGCCGGGGACTGTGCCCCGTGGAGCCAGCCCCGTGGACGTCTCTGGCGGGGCGTCCTGGGGAAGGCCTGGGCCGGGGACTGTGCCCCGTGGAGCCAGCCCCGTGGACGTCTGTGGCGGGGCGTCCTGGGGAAGGCCTGGGCCGGGGACTGTGCCCCGTGGAGCCAGCCCCGTGGACGTCTCTGGGTTTCACGCTCGCCCTCTGCACGTTCAGCCCCTTGATCCTAGCGGAGGCAGAAGCAAGGCCCGTTAAATAATAATGTCGCTCACCAGGGCCTGTGTCAACACCGCACCCTCTGTGTTCATTATCTACATCGCCACCTTCAAAGTCTAATCCAGTCGTCTGGAGTTCATTTCAAGCGCTCGCCGGAGGGGGAGCCGGCTGTGGGATGATTGTTGCATCCTAATTTAAAGAAACTTCTTGGGGACAGGTTGACAGGCAGCCTGCGGTGTGCAGGGTGTGCCCTGCCAAGCTGGCGAGGCCGGGGTGGGGGGCACCGGTACCTCCCGGCCTGATTGGCCTGGGGTCCCAGCCCCTCCTTCCGGGATGGGGAGGGGCGGAGGATGTCATTCCGCAGCGTCCTTCAGTGCTGTGGGTGACGGGCCGGGCTGAGGACACACTGGCAGCAGCCACAGCCCGCCCTTGCTCCCTCCGTCTGCCCCCCACCAGGCCCTGGAGGCCCGGAGCACACCATGCTCCGCCCGTCACCAGCCCTCGGGTCCCTGGCTCAGGAGCACTGATGAGATGAGCTCCTGTGGCTGCTGCGTCACTCAGGTCCCAGCGAGGCTGTCCTGGCCAGCCGCTGCCCCTCGGTCCCCTCTGCTCCATCCCAGCTGAGCTCATCACCCATCACCATGGCCACTTGGGCAGTTGGCACTCTCTGAAGATGTTCTCAAACTCACAGCTGCAGGGAGGCTTAGGGCGCCTGGGCCAACGAGAGAAGTGTCCAGGAGGAGCTGTGCCAGGCGGGCCATGGGGCAGAGGCACACAGGAGAAGGCGGGAGGGGTGGTGGAGGGCCTGGGGTCCAGCAGAGATCCCGCAGGGCAAGGTGGAGACACACGTGATTCCCACAAAATCTGTGTCTTCCCAGCTGCGGAACCCGGTGGGACACCTGGTGACAGCTGTGTGTCCTGGCACCGGCCTTAGGTGCTTCGACCATAGCCCCTTCCCCTGGTCCCATCGCACCCTGGAGAAGCCTGTGGATCACTAGTCGCCTCACACAGGCTGTGTCCCGCTCTGTGACTTCCTGAGCAGCTCACGCTCTACCTGCTCGCTGATGAAGCCAACCAAGCTGCCCGGGGCAGGTCCCGGCCTAGTTGGCTGTCACAGCCCGCCGCGGCCCTGCCAAGGGCCCGGCCTGAGGCATGGAGGACTGCAGATGGGCGAGGCTGAGGGTGGTCCAGAGGGAAGTGGCTGATCGGCCAGTCTCCAGTGTGGGGGGCACAGGACCATCTATGGAAGCCCAGTTTGAACCAGTGTCAGCTGGAAGGGGCTTCCCAAAGTGGGTGCCCTTGGCCATGGGGCCCCATGCTGGTATCACCCGCTGGCACCATCCTGGCCTCTGGTACCCACACTCCTGTTTGCTGTCACTGAACACAGCAGAGAGCAAACTTCTCGGGGGCTCCTGGACACTCACAGCCCCTCGTCTTCCCTTGCCCACTTCCCCACGCTCCTGCTTCCCCACCCTTAATTTTCACATTTAGTGCCCAAACTTAGTTTGCATGTATTAGTTGTTGTAAATCTATCACAACCGTGTGACGCAGCATGAATAATGCATCGCTGGGCTGTATTAGTTTTCTGTCTCTCCCATCTTATTTATGACATGAAACGGGAGGGAATTTGCAAAAGTGAAATCCAGGCGCAAGGCTTCTTGGGTAATGGCATGCAAATTGGCGCGAGGGGAAAAGATTCCCACACATCGTGTGGCAGTGCCCGGAGCTCCGCGTGGAAGCCCGAGGGTGGGGACGGGGTCTTGTCATTCCATGGAGTCAGCCGATGTTTGGCAGTTTTGCCCTCATTTTTGAAAAAAAAAAAAGTCTTTGTTATTGTCCTGTTATTTCTTAAGATTAAAAGTTGACAAAGAGAATGTGGGAAATTGATTGTTTAGATTGTGGAGACTTCCCTGGAGGCTGTGAGGGGAATAAGTTCAAGAGAGGAATGAACGGGCCGGGGATTTAGCTCAGTGGTTCCGGCGCCTGTCTTGCAAGTGCAAGGACCTGGGTTCGATCCCCGGTAACCACATACCTATACTGGGCGTGGAGACTCACCCCAGCAGCAACCAGCACCACATACCACAGTGCCGGGCGTGGTGGCTCACGCCTGTCATCTCAGCACTCGGGAGGCAGAGGCAGGAGGATTGCTGTGATGTGAGTTGGAGGCTGAGCTCAGGACCAGCCTGAACTACAGAGCAAGACCCTGCCTAAAAAAAAAAAGAGGAATGAACGATGTGATGGCGCGTGCTTGCGATCCTTCTACTCTGGGAGGCTGAAGCAGGAAGATCACAAGTTCCAGACCCACCTGGGCAACTGAGTGACTTAGTGAGACTGTCTCCACATAAAAAGGGCTGCGGATGTAGCACTGTGCTAAGGCCTTGGGTTCAGTTCCCGATACTGGGAGTGTTTTCTAGCAGCAGGAAGGACTGAGGTCAGATGTTCAGAAGAACTCTTTCTGGAAGCTGTGGGGAGGGTGGGGGATGAGCTGGGGGATCCTGTGCCTCCTCCCTGTAAGCATCCAACAGTCTGGAGGTCAGCCAGGGTGGGGTGGCTGGTCTGGAACAAATTCTATCCCGGGGCAGACGCAAGGGAAGTCTGGAGCAAGAGGCGGCCCCTCTGCTCACCTGTAGAGGCTCAGCTGTTTCCTGGGTGCAGCTCTTGGTCTCCCCACTCACGATGTGGGTTGATAAGAGGATTTCATGGTTTTATAAAAAAAAGTTTGAAGCTCATGTCTCAGTGGGCTCTGTGACCCAGAGCGTGGTGTCCCCCAGGGCCTGGCAGGCCCTTGGATGGGGACAAGAACAGAAGGAGAAAGGGGGCCGGAGGGTCCACTGGGCCTGGCTGGCTTCAGCTTGGGCTGAATTATGGATTGCCTCAGTTTCTCTCCCTGTGACCGGGAGTTGAGCAGCTCCAGGTGCCAAAGCCCCATGGTGGCGGGAAGCGCAGAGTGAGCCAGCCTTGCCTGACCGTGGTCACCAGACTTGCCCAGGAGGCCGGGCGTGGACAGGGGTGCAGGAGACGAGGCGGGATTCCCAGAGCCTCTGACTCCAGAGGCCCCGGCAGGGTCACATTTGGTGCTGCCTATTCCATCTTGAGGCCGCTGGACAGGGACAGCTTCTTGTCCTCGTACCCTCTGTAGTGTGAGCACAGACCTCGAGTGGCTTTTCTGTCCCTCCTCCATCCCTCTTTCTGCACCAGCTCACCCCTCAGCTGACTCTGAGCCTCCGGGAGCTCCCTAGTGAGACGCTGCTGCTCTTGCCTTCCCGGTGCTGCAAGTGGCGCCCCCGTGTGGTGCTCATCTGGTACCTCACCCCGCTGGGACCCTCCAGGCTGCCCGCCCGCCCAGCATCAAAGCCATCCCAGTCCGCGACTGGTCCTGCTCCTGTCAGGCTCCCACGTCCTACGAGCTCTTCCCAAGGCCTCACGCGCTGGGCTGTGCACCTACTACTGCCCTGCCGGGACGCTCCCTCCCTTTGCTAGAGCCTCGGTCTGCCTCCCCACGAGCTCCCAGCTTCTCCTCTGGGCTCCCTGGTCCCAGCTCCCCGCCACTGGGCCAGCACCTATGCAGGAGTGTCTCTTGAACGTGGTGTCCCCAGGGCCACATGGTGTCCCCAGGGCCGGGCAGGCGTGGACCCCTGTGAGAACGAAAGAGGGGAAGGGAAAAGCCGGCCTGCCCTCAGTAGGGAGCCGGAGATCACTTCCCAGTGGGCTACGAGCTGATATCTATTAAACTCTTACCGTGTGGGGGGTCAGCTCGGGCCCAGTCTAGTTTTGGTGCCTTCTTGTCTAGATGTTAAATATATTCGAGGAAGCAGTTCTAGCCCCTCCCCGCCCCCATGGTCCTGAATTCTGTTCTCTGGCCTCTGTGTCTCTGGAGCATGCCCCCCGCCCCTCCCCGACAGACTGGCCGTGAGCTCCCTGTCGGCCGCTTTCTGACTCTGCCCACGTGACTGCAGTGGTCCCCCCTCAGCCGACGCCCTCGCTGCACCCCTGCTCCTCCTTGCTCGTATTGCCCGTGTGTGGGGGATGGGCTGGGTCCCTTACGTCCCTGCCCCTGCCATGGAGGTGAGTGGAGCTGGGGGCATGCAGCTGGGGCCCACACTCCCGTGTGTACCTGCCCCCCAGTCTCCTGTGTGGTCCTCCCCAGACCCCTGCGGTGCTGGATTTGGGACCCACTGGCTTCGTCCTGGCACTTGCTGTAGGGCAGGCTCGGGGCACCCTGGTGTTCTGGGGTGCCAGCGGCCGGGCCCTCCCTCCAGGGTGTCAGTGCCAGAGAGGAAATGCCAGGCTGGCTCTTGCAATTAGAGAAGCAAAGGCAATTAAACAGGACCAATAAGGAGAGTAGCAAAAGCCCGACCCGGAGGCGCCCTCACTCCCTCTCCCGGGAGGGGCCTTGGCCTGGTGGGTTTCAGCTGAGTTCTGCGTAAGGTAAACATTGGCACAGCCGGGCAACACAGCTTTCTCTGCCGCGGCGCTTTCCGTGTGCTCGGTCGGGGCTGTGTGGAGGGGACCCCAGGGGGCCAGCTGCAGCATCCGGCCCAGCAAGCCTGCATGTTAGCATTTTGGGGTGGGGATGGTAAAGGTGGTTTACAGTCTTTTGAGATGTTGGCAAAAATTGTTGACTATTTTCTTTTCTGTAAAAATGCACCAAAGACACCAAATTTGGGACAAAATAGACTGTTAAAGGAGAGCTGGGGACTGGGCATCTGTCTTGGAGCCAAGATGTGTGTCCCTTCTTCTCCTTACATGTTAGGTAAGGGTAACCTGCCACCCACTTCACAGATGCACACACTGGGCCCCAGGCTTGCGGTAAGAGGGGGGAGTGGACGCCACATCTTAAGCCTTCCTGCAGAGGGGACACCTGCTCCTGGCTTGTCAACCCCTGCCCTTGACCAGGTCAGACAGGCAGTAGCAGCGTGGCATCCATGGTGGCTCAGAGGAAGAGTGTGAGCGTCAGTGTCCCACGGGGGTGACAGCTGCCCTGGTTTGTGCTCCTGCACATCCTGGACCAGCAGGGAGCAGGTGGTCACCCGGGTTGGAATCTGCCTGGCCCCTGTTACCCACCAGTGCTACTTTGGGAGTGGCTGTGTCTCATATTTCTTTCCCGGGCTGGGCTGTGGTGACGCAAGTGAGCTGGAGGGAGATGGAGGGGTCTGGTGGTGATATTCTAGGCCCTTTCCTGGCCCCGGGTAGCGGCTTGGATGGGGCGGGAACTGTGGCCCAGTCCCTCCCGACCTGGTTATTCCTCCAACCTTTAGTGTCATCCCCTTGGGAAGGGGACAGTGACGCCTGCCTATGGTGGCTGCAGGGATCTCTGGGAGGCGGTGTTGGCCAGTGCCCAGCACTGGGCCTGTGCCAAGGTCTCCCAGAGCCCGTTGTGGGTGGTGATGGGGGCATGGCATGGCGGGGAGGAGCCTCTGCCCTTGGCCCTGATGGGCTGTGAGTTTCCCTAGGAGAGCCTGGGGTCCACGCCCCATGCTGCCCCTGCCTGGGCCTGGCTCCTCCCTGCCCTCTCTGGCTGCTCTTCTCCTTCTAGAATCTGGGTGAAGGTGCAGTGCTGTGTGCCAGCTGCCCGGTGCTTCTGGACAGCCCGGTGCCCCAGAGCCGGGCCTGACCTACTCCTGGTTCCTTGGCGCCGTGGTCTCAGCTGTAATGACTTTGAGGGCTGAGCTGCTCGCCCTGGGAATTTATGGGAAGTGCACACAGAAGCGTCACCTGGAGGCACATAAATATTGTAGGGCGGGAGGCTGGGCTGCGTCAGCATCTGGAGTGGGATCACTCACCTGGAACGCTCTGTGCGGGCGCCTGCAGCCGGGCGGCCAAAGGATGCAGTGTGGGGTACAGTGTGTGGGGGCCCTGCACCTCCTGCCATCCAACGTGCCACACGCCCTGTTGGGGTGAGTCCTTGCTGCCGCCAGGAGGCAGCTGCTCCCGCTGTCCCCGATGACAGAGGAGATCGGAGACTGAGTCACCAGGCTGAGAGGAGCCGGGCCCCGGCCCCTGCCTGTCAGCCTTTTATATTTTTTTCCCTTAAATACCTTTGCCTTTTGCCCAACTTCATAAATCCTAGCACAGCTCCCGAGTCACCGAGACGGCATGTTACGCCCAGGATGACTGCAGCGCGCTCAGAGCATCTGTGTTCTGTGCAGACGTCCACGTCCCCAGTTGTCCCCGGAGCACCTTGCGTGGCTTCTCAGTCCCCGTCTGGCCCTCGTCACACACTGTGTCTGTGGTTCTGTCTCCATAGTCTTTTCTCCCCCGCAACAGTCTCCCCCTTTTGTTTCTTTGTGATGTTGGCTTCTTTTGAGGAGCCTGAGCCACGCCTGATGAAAGATCCCCAACCTGGACTTGTCCTGCTCTCTCCCTGACCCGACGGGGCAGGGTGTGTTCAGGGCATCGCCACCCCTGTCACCGCAGAAGGCTGGGTCTGCCGGTCTCCCCAGGAGAAGGTTCCCCATGCGGGACTGTGTCACCTGCTGGCGCTCCTGGGCCTGTGTGAATGTCCTGTCCCTCAGCAGCGTCTGTGGGGGGTTCCGCCATCCACTCGTGACCCTTTGCAAATTTATGATGGCCTCGTTCTGCCAGCCCTTCTACATTTACGGATATCACGATATGAGGTTTCTCCAGCCCCAGTCCACCCCTGTGGACATCCCTTTCTATCCCTCCAAAACTGTGGATTCTTTTTGAAACTCAGTGGCTCTAGACCCCAGGAGCACCATTACTATTCTTTTGTTTTTGAGACAGGATCTCACTTTGTAGTTCAGGTTGGCCCTGAGCTCACTTTATAGCCTAGGCAAGCCTCACAGCAATCCTCCTGCCTCTGCCTCCAAAGTGCTGGGATTACAGGCTGAGCCACCACGCCTGGCACTGTGGTATGTGGTACTGATTGCTGGTGGATGTGAGTCACCACACCCGGCACTGTTGTATGTGGTTAATGGGGATTGAACCTGGGCCCTTGTGCTTACAAGGCAGGCACCAGAATCACTGAGTTAAATCCTTGGCCCACTTTTATTTTTTTTTTTGAGACAAGGTCTCATTTTGTAGTTCAGGCTGGCCCTGAGCTCACTGTGTTACCCGGGCCAGCCTTGAACTCACAGCCATCCTCCTGCCTCTGCCTCGAGTGCTAGGGTTACAGGTGTGAGCCAACACGCCCGGCACCATTACTGTTCTTGACAGCTCGGATTGTTTAGAACTTGTCCGGTGGCCCCTTCATGCTGGCTCCCGGCCCCTTGCACACTTCCTGTCATTTTTCACTTCGCTCTTTGCATCCGGGGTAGTCCTGATCCTGCTCCCTGTACCCCAATCCGCTATTTCTCTGGGGTGTCTAGGGTGATGTCCCCTAGGAGGGACTAAAATTAAGACCTGAGGTTCTCTTGCCACTGGGCCCCGTTGCTCCAGCCTCCTCTCGGGGACAGTGTGGCGATGCTCACATTTCTTTTTTTTTTTTTAGGTTTTTTTGAGACAGGGTCTCGCTTTTTTGTGGTTCAGGCTGGCCCTGAGCTCAGCCTCAAACTCACATCACAGCAATCCTCCTGCCTCTGCCTCCCGAGTGCTGGGATTGCAGGCGTGAGCCACCACGCCCGGCACTGTGGTATGTGGCACTGGTTGCTGCTGGGTGTGGGTCTCCACACCCAGTATTGTTATGTGGTTACCGGGGAATCGAACCCGGACCCTTGCGCTTGCAAGACAGGCGCCGGAACCACTGAGCTAACTCCCCGGCCCAATGCTCACATTTCTAATCATACCTATGATTCGGCTGTTGAGCCCTCTCACCACCCCCGATTCTTCAGCTGTGCAAATGCTGGTCCCGAGTAGCCCAGCATGTCCCGCCCACGGCCATTTCAGAGTCTGGTGCCCCAGGCTGGCCAGAGAGACCCAGGGTCTGCTCGCGGGTCTCTCCCTGCTTTAGCGAGGACTGGTACCTGTGGTCACAGTGCTGTGTCCTGCTGGTGGGCTCTTGTCAGCGTGGGCACAACTGGGTTCTAGTACAGCTGGACTTCCCCACATGGCGGCTGCCTAGATGTCACCAGGCTGCCCCACCCCGGTCTTTTCCTGTCCAGCTCGGCTGGTACAGAATCCTAATAGGCAGCTCCTGGTGGGGCGAGTTCAGTAGCTGCGCCTGGACCAGGGGCTGGGGGCAGGAGGCACTGGGCTTTGCAGGGCTGGTGGCAGGTGGACAGGTTGCCTTCTTCAAGGCTGAGGCCAGCAGAGGCTTGTTGAAGGTCAGGAAGCCTGTGCTTGTGGCCTCCAAGAGGCCTCCAAGCCAGGTCCAGAGTGATGGGCAGGATGGCCGGGCTGGTGGGGCAGGGCTTGCCCGTGGGTGCTGGGACCCACGGTTCTGGCCCGTCCTCCTGCCCTGGGAGGCACAGCTCGGACTCCCGGCCCTGCTCCTGACTGTGGGCTCCTGGTGTGAGCAGGGCCCTGAGGGAGGCTCAGCTGGCCTGGGTCCCACGGGGGACTGAGGCCTAGGGCTGGGGCTGGGGCAGGAGCTGTTCGCTGTACCCCCGACTTCTCTTTTAATTAGATCCTGACAGGCTGGGGAGACAGCAGGCTACCGGGGGTTTCCCTGAGGGGCCAAGGGTGAGCCCATTCCCAGGGGATGTGGCAAGCTGTCCTCATCCAGGGCTCCTCAGGACAACTCCTACATACAGATGGGGACACTGAAGCACAGGCCTGTGACGCTATTGCAGAAGTGAGATTTAATAGCAGGTCTAATTCCTGCATTTTCTGTCTGGCATCTTCCTGCAGTTCCCTGCAGTTCGCCTCCACCCCTACCCTCTTACCCCTGTGGGCTGGCAGGTTGGCACAGGTGCCTGCAGAGCCCCGTGGGGCTGGAGACAGACTCGTTATACCTCTGGAGAAATGAGCCCGTGTTTCCTCTGCTGGCTTCTCTTTTAATTAGATCCTGACAGCAGTGTGTGGGGCTGGCTGGCTGCAAATTCAGGGCAGCGCTGTGGTCTCGGGTTGGCTCTAGTGCGCTGGCCTTTTCCAGAGGTGGGAAATGCTTCTTACTTCCCTGAGGGGACCAGGCAGGAGCTGGGTGCACAGATGCCTGAGTGTGTGTGTGTGTGTGTGTGTGTGTGTGTGTGTGTGTGTGTACGCACGCGCACATGCACTGGTGCATTCATGTGGAAGGGTGGGATGCTGTTCCTTGGAAGTGTCCCTGCCGTGCTGCTGCCCCATCTGCCGTTCAACTGGACGCCGACTGCAGGATCTGAGAGTGTCCACCTGGCCTGGGGCTGGTGCTGCCTCAGCTGCCTTCCCAGCAAGGCCGCTGGAGCTCTCAGATGCCCTCCCGGACCCTCCTGCAGGCTGGGGAGACAGCAGGCTACGGGGGGTTTCCCTGAGGGGCCAAGGGTGAGCCCCAGTCTGAGGGAGATGTTCCCTGCCCTCTGCGCTTGCACAGCCTGATGGGTACCCACACAGTCATCACTCTTTTTGAAAGTAAATCCAATTACTAGCTCCACCCCCTGCAGCTCCTAGACAGAATCTAAACTGTACCACAGACTGGGGCAGCCTGGTGGGACATGGCCTCTGCCCTCGGAGATCTACCTGAGCTTCTCTAAGCTCAGCCCTGCCTCAGGGCCTTTGCACTTGCTGTGTCTTCTCCCTGCGGGGGTCACCCCCTTCTTCTAGTCAACCTAGGGCCGTGGCCTTCACATCAGAAAGACCTTCCCTGCCACCCAGTTTTCGTGGTCTCCACTGTTTCCCTCTGTGATTATCACTGCTTGGGGGGACGTCTCTTTGTTTTGTCTCCTGCAGGGGAGTATTTGGGCCCTGAAGTTTTCTCATCCCCCACTGTATTTCTATCCCATAAGACGGTGTCAGCACATAGCAGGTGCTCAAGAACAGTTGTGGAAAGAATGAGATGCTTGGGCACTGGGGCTGTGGCAAGCTGTCCTCATCCAGGGCTCCTCAGGACAACTCCTACATACAGATGGGGACACTAAAGCACAGGCCTGTGACACTATTGAGGAAGTGAGACTTAATAGCAGGTCTAATTCCAGCATTTTCTGTCTGGCATCTCCCTGCAGTTCCCAGCACGTACTCTTTATACAGAATATGGAAAATCAGGAAATGGACAGAGGGAATCCCCAGGTAGCCCCTGGAGCCATCCACCTGCCCCGCCTCCCCCCGTGGTCCGGATACTTTCCCCTCACCTGAGACCGTGATGTCCACGTTTCCTGGACTTCCCCGTAGGGTGCTTTGATTTCAGGGTGCTGAAGACCAGAAGCCCTGGGTTGACTAGGAGTCCAGGGTGTATTGTCTCGTGCCAACACCAGGAGGCGCCATTCAGAAGGCCCGGGTGACTGAGTGGGTGGGTGGGCTTCATAGGACAGGGACAGCAGGTGGCACCTGACGCTGTGTCTTTGGGGGTTGACGGAGACAGCTAATGCGTGCTGTGGACAGGGCATCTCGAGGGAAGAGGCCTGGCCAAGTGGGGCCTCGAATGTGAGTCAGGAGCTTGAATTTTCTCCTGCAGTGGGTGGGAAGCCTGGCCATTTGTATCTTCTCTTTAACAAAGGGAAGTGGGGATATTGTTTAAGATCAAAATTATATCTCTTCCTGTAAGGAGATGACAACAACACGATAACAGTAAAAATGAGCACGGAGTGTTTTATCCGGACAGGCCCTTCCCCTCCACCCCGCCTGAGCCTTCTCTACCTGTTTTGTCCTTAATCTCTGTTTCCTCTGCTGCCTCCTCACCTAGCAGCTTGGACATTGTCACTGCCCCGCTGTGGAAGAGGAGGGTTCGGCTCCCACGCCAGCCTCCCTTCCCCAGGGCTCCTGCGGGTCGCTGGGGTCACTTTAAGTTCTGTGCGCAGAATGTGGCTCCTTTGGCTGCCCCACCCTCCCCAGCTGTGAGCTGAGGACAGAGAGAGAAGGGTTCACCTCTCCTTGCCCGCGGCGGCTGCACGCTCCTACCCCGGGCTGCCCGTGGTGGGTTTCTCGCCCTGTTCCACATGACGCGGCCAGGCTCGCGCCCCTTCACCCGGAGTGCTCAGACTGGCTGAGTACCGGGCAGGGGGTCTTAGAGAAGCCACCGGCCCCGCCCGGCCCCAGCCCTCTCTCTGTCCCCAGCAAAGCTTCGAGGCCTACCAGGACGAGGCGGTGAGCGTGTCGCACATGGTGAAGGCGGGCAGCGGCGTGTGGATGGCCTTCTCCTCCGGCTCCTCCATCCGCCTCTTCCACACGGAGACACTAGAGCACCTGCAGGAGATCAACATCGCCACCAGGACCACCTTCCTCCTGCCGGGTGAGACTGCGCGGTCCTGTGCCCTGGCGGGCGAGGCCGGGAGTGCGGGGCTGGGATTCACACTGCTGCTCTCCCAAGCGCCCCTCCCTGCCCCGTGCTCCGGCCCTGCAGCCCGGCAGCCTGGCTCTCAGAGGGGCTCACGGGCTGGGGTGACCCCAGGTGGAGCCCACCTTACCCTGTAGCAGCCCTGCCCAAGGCTGCCTTAATCTGTGAGATGCAGGGCGTGAGCTTGGGGAGCACCAGGCTCTCAGAGTCACCTGCAGACCCTGGGGCTCCCTTCCTGGGCCAGGGTGGGCTCCATCACCGGGCAGGTGGAGAGCCCTGGGGCCAGGACCTGGCAGATGAGCAGGGCTGGGAGAAGCCACATTTCTCCCTGATTCTAGGGGCGGGACCTGGATGCCACCCTGGCTGCCTCCCCGTGGGCAGTCTAGCTGCCCTTGGGTCTGAGCTGGTACAGGGCTCAGAGATGGTGGGGAGCTTCGAGGTGAACTCTTTCATGGGGGCCCCTTGGGCTGTGATTGTCCCCACGAGACAGACAGACACATAAAAACCGAGACTCGCCAGGGGAGGAGCGTGTGTCCTGTCACCTCCGCCGTATGGACTCGGAGCTCACCGTGCTTGTTACAGGAAATAGCACAGTGTCGGGGGCGGCCTGGGTCCTGCGCGGCCACGTGGGTCTCGGCAAGCCCCTTCTCTTGCAGCCCCGGAGGTGGCCTGTGGCCTCAGGGGTAGACTGCACCAGGGCCGGGAGGGGGGTGCCTCTAGAGGCCTAGAGTGACCGGCCCTGGATGGGGGCCCCTCTCCACAGTCCTCCTCGGGCTGGAGAGGCCACGTGGATTTTTTTTTTTTTTTTTTTGATTTTCAAATGCCAGGAGTAGAGCCCAGGACCTTCACATTGAGCCACAACCGCAACCCTTTCTAAAATTCTGAGACAGGGTCTCACTGTGTGGCTAAGCTGCCCAGGCTGGACTTGAACTTGTGATCTTCCCCCCTCAGCTTCCCAGAGTACTGGGAGTAGAGGCACAAGCTGCCACTCTGGCTAGGGGTCTTTTCATCTCCCTCCCTCCCTTCTTTTCCCTCTCTTTAGTTTCATTGTATTTCGCAGAGTTAGGGACTGGCTTCATCCATTATCCAAGTTTCATCCATTTCAGCTGTAATAAAAATTTCTCAGTATCACAAAAATATTTCCACATTTCTACTGATAGCTAAATTATTTCAAGATAATGGAACAACGGGGAATGGATAGTCTTTTGGGCCTTTTTAAATCTTCAGCATTTCCTCAAGTGGGGGTGGAGGGTGTGAGAGAATGGCGTTTATCCGGCGGGCGAGCGGAGCGCCCCTGGGGACAGATCCCACAGGCGACAGGAAGTGGCTGCTCCAGTGGGGCCGGCTCCGGGCTCAGCACGCGTGTTCACGCTGGCTGGGTGCTCCCTGTGCCCCCTGCAGGGAGGGCGGGCCCTGCGAGGGTGACTGCTCTAGAGCCGGGTATACTGAGGCCTGGGAGGCCTGGTAAGGCCGTTCTCAGACTCGGTGCAGCCTCGGGGGTCAGCCTGCCCTGCTCTTCTGGGCCTCAGTTTCCCCCATACGCAGTGAAGGGCTGAGATGGGAGTCAGAGCTGGACCAGGCCGAGCTGGCAGCCCAGAGCCTGGAGCCAGAATTTCTATGGGAGTCCCAGCTCTGCCCATTCCCGGCTGTGACTGGAAGCAGTTGGATAGCCATCCCCACATCCTACCCAGCAGGGCAGATGTGGACACCATGCCGGATAATGTGAGGGGGGTCTAGGCCTAGATGGTCACATTACTGTCCCCCTCACCCCTGTCACACCGACCTGTCACCTCGGCTCTCCTGTGAGGACTCCTTGCCCAACCCCCAGGGCTCCAGTGACGTCAGAGGTCAGGGTGGGCAGGAGTGACCCCATCTCCGGGCTGGCTCTGGGCCAACCTGGGTGTGATCTAAACTGAGCTTTCTGGATGTAGGACCCCTGAGCCCCTACTGCCCAGGCCTGACCTTTCCCCGTCAGCTAGGCTGGAGCATGGGGGCCTGCCAGGCCAGGTCCACCCCAGGACCCGTCAGAGCTGCGAGGGGCTCCCCAGTCCCCAAGCCAGGCTGGAGTGGCGGGGACCCGAGGCTGGAGGGCAGCTTCAAATCCACCCACGTGGTGCCTGACAGAGGACCAACAAAGCACGGTTCTTAAATTCTTTATTAGAGATATTTTAAATAGGCTTTTAAGTATTTTTCTTCCCCCATACCACCAAATGAAATAATTGCATAATTAGTAATAAATTTGTTCCTCTTCTAAGTGTGGATTTTTTTTAGGGCGTGTTAAAAATTTATCTTGCTTCCTTCCCTCGACCCTTGCTTCCACTCGAGTACCCGACTGGTATTAATGCATTTTTTAACCTAAACTCCCTCCTCCTTTTAACCAGACAGGTCATTAATAAAATGTTCTCAGAGAGCCTGAGCTTTTTAAAGTTGTATATCTCCAGATAGATGGCTCGGGTGAGCTGCACACTGCTGCATTAAGTCTCTGTGATAAAATATTTATCCACCATTAGAATTTTTTTCTTTTTGCACTGTTTGTGAAGCGCCTCGCTCTTTCCTCCGGGCGCAGGGGAGAAGCGGCCCCAGAATGAGGTCTAAAGACAAGCCGATTCTCAGCGTTGCTGTCTCTTTGGGCACTTACTCGCCTCTTTCCTGCTCATTTGTGAGGTTCTGTGCCTGGCAGGGCTGGGAAGGTGCAGGGGCGTCAGAGGCAACTGTCTGCTGCTGGTCTCCAGGCCCCCAGTCAGCTGCGGGGAGGGCGGTGTGGAAACTTTTCTTCTTTGGGCCTTGTGTTTATGGGTTTCTGGCTCTGATAAGACTGATCTTAAGACTTCAGTGTCTACAGCCTTTTAAAGTCAAGCGCATCGTACTGGTGGTCTCCACGTATGGACTGAGTGCTATTTGTTCCACCGTGTGTGCATAGATATATATTTAGATAATGTTTTTAATACCCATGGAACTGAGCAAGATGGGTATATAATATTATTGATTCAGGAAAGAAAGCAAATTCAAATTCACACAGCTGATAAGGGACATCAGCACCCATGTCTTTTTCCACTTCTGTATATTCAGCATCTGTCCGTCCATCTATCCATCCATCCATCCATCCCAGGCTACCCATCCCCCCATCCATCCATTCGTCTGCCCATCCATCAGTCCATCATCCATCTGTCCATCCGTCCACGCGTTCACCCAGAGATACTGAGTTTCCGCTGTGACCAAAGCCCTTGGCCAGGAGCTGGGGACGGCGCCCTGCAGCCACCTGGCTGCTGCCCTCAGGAAGCTCCTGTCTGGGAAGCAGACACAGACACAGAGCAGAGCCGCGGACCTCGCCTTAGTGGAGAAGAGGGGCCGGAGCGAGCACAGGCGGCGGGTGGAGCGGGGCGCTGTCCTGTTGCCTTCTGCTCCAGCGTGTCATCAGATCTGTCTTCAGAACACATCTCAAGTGTGTTGGCTTCTCCTCAGCTCACTGCTGCCACCACATCCCAGCTGCCACCATCTGCTCGGGTAGCTGGGGTCCCTCACAGGTCACCACCTCCACACCTGCAGCCAGAGTGCGCCCCTGAAATCCTGTCCCTGCCCTCCCTCATTTAGACCTTCTGGTAGCTTCTCATTGAGGTCAGAATGAAGACTCATGCTCCTCCCCTGCCCCGCCCACCCTCCTGGCCCCTGGGCTCTGGGCCCTCCGCCCCCGCGCGGTGCTCGCTTCAGCTGCTCTGCTGCCGAGGCCCGTGCTGCCACAGGGCCTTTGCACACGCTCTCCTGGGGCACTCTCGGATCTCGGTGCGGCTGTCTCCTTTTTGCCATGGACTGTCAGCCTCGTGCTGCCTCCTCGTCCTCTGCCAGGCATTTATATTCCTCCTTTCAATTTTCATTTCCTATTTCCCCTCTCTGGCCTGTGCCATCTAACATAGAGGCTGTGATTGAGATAACATGAAGGGTCTCACTCTGTGGCTAAGCTGCCCAAGCTGGACTTGAACTTGTGATCCTCCTGCCTCAGCCTCCCAGAGTACTGGGATTAGAAGCACGAGCTACCACTCTGTCCCTCTGGCCACATTTCTTCTGCTCCACGGCCACTTGTAGCCCATGGCCACTGAATGGGATGGCAGGGAGAGAGCATTTCTGTCACTGCAGGGCATTAATTCTGTAACAGTGGTTTTGCGTGGTCCATGGCACTTAGTGTGGTAGCGAGTTCAGTGCTCAGCGCGCATTAGGCACTGGGGTGTTTGGTGCTGAGTGGACGGATGGGGGAAGGGCACCCTGTTTTAGGCGGTGTGTGCATCCAGGGGTGGCGAGCCACACCCTCCTTGGAGACTGCCTTCCAGGGGAGCACGTGTCCCCTCCAGGTGGCCCCGACGCCGTCTGCTCTCTCCTCCCCAGCACGCGCTGTCAGGCCTCTGAACCTCAGCACCCTGCTCTGAATTTGGGGACGACACTGTGTCTTGCAGCCCCCTGCTGTTTGGGGGTGTTTTGCGGATGGGCAGGTGATGAGGGCTTTCGAGCTGACCCAGGACATTAGGAAGTGCGGTCTGTGGGCCAGGCCTGCAGGACGCGGCGTCCCCGCTCCGTGTGGCCAGCCTTCAGCGATGCTCACTGTGCCTAGGCTTGAGGACTGCTGCCCAGGCCTCATGCCACACACACCCTGGCACTGTCACACACTAGTACATGTATGGGTTTGAGTTTCCTGTGAGGAGCCAAAGGAAGACTGCACTTGGGAAAGACAGGAGCCGGGGATGCCGCAGGAGCCCGGGGGGGGGGGGCGGGCCTGTTGCCCCTGCTGTGGAGGGCTCCGCCCTGGGCCGAGCTGGCCTCCAGCCCTCTCTCTACTTCTGGCCTCGACCTCTCACTCGCTCCCTTGGTCAAGACCGACAGTAGCAGCCATGGCTGCTGACAGACCTGTTGGGCACGTTGTGTGCCAGGCTGGGGGTTGTTTGTATCCCGACTCCTCTAACTCGCAGGACAGTGTGACAACAGTATCCCCCCTTTCGCAAGGAAGAAAACCGAGGCACAGAGAGGTTTAGGGATGGCCAGCGTCACACAGCAAGGATGTGGCAGAGCCAGGGTTTGAGCCCTGCTCCCGCCCTTCTGCTGTGTGGCACACCGTAAGGAGCAGAGGGCTCCGCTGCTGTCCCAGTCTCTCCGACGTGGAGAGACAGCGTCAGGGAGCGTAGCTGGGAAAGGACTAATCCTGACCGACATCAAAACATGCTGATTCCTGGCCCAAGACATTCGTCCACCCGAGGAAGTCCCCACGTGGGCAAAAGGTCATTCTGAGCTGGTGGCTGTGCTTCATGGGAGGCACAGAGACTGGCAGACTGGCACCTGGCATCGCTTTCTGACCCTGCACATCTGCTCCCCATGCACCAACCTCTGCTTCACCCTTGCAGATTGGAAAGCTTCCCTGGCAGCACAGTTGGCCTGCTGGCCCTGACCCTGGCAGGGGCCGCCCTTGGCCGGGTGCCCCAGCCCCTGCACGCCGGGGGCTCACGTGTCGTTTGCCCCATCGCGTCCATCCTCATTGCCACCCACTTTACACAGAGGGAAACTGAGGCTCGGCTGGGCCCTGGGGCCCACATCCCGGCCAGCTCACAGATACAGCACAGCACTGTCCAGCTTCCTGCCCCTCTCAGGGAGGAGCCCGACTGTGCCGCCCACCCCTGTGGTGACACCCAGAGCCGCCGCTCACCCACGGGGCCCTGCTCACGTGGCCTCTCCCTCTGCAGGCCAGAAGCACTTGTGCGTCACCAGCCTCCTGATCTGCCAGGGCCTGCTCTGGGTGGGCACCGACCAGGGTGTCATCGTCCTGCTGCCTGTGCCCCGCCTGGAGGGCATCCCCAAGATCACAGGTGAGGTTCCAGAGCTGGACTTCCGGGGCGATGGGTGGACAGTGCTCCCTGCTGGGGGGCTGGGGTCCGGCGTGCAGCTTCCTCTCATCTGGGTGGTGCTGTGGGGTCCTGGCCCCACTGTCTCACATCTTCAGTCTCAGTTTCCTAATCTGGCAAATGGGCACAAGAGTACATAGAGTGACCAAGTGACTTTCAGATTAGCTCAGACACCTAAGGGTGACAGAGTCTCCTCTGTCCCTTCCCCAGGCAGTTGCTCCTGAGATATAATTAACCAGGCACCCCGAGGGATGGGCCTGGCCCCTCATGAGGCCCTAGTTTAGAGGAACGTGTGCCCAGACCAGAGGCCCTGGGACTCTGGGACCCTGGGGCCCGGGACAACCAGGGCGAGCCCGGGGAGGCCCTCTGATGTTGAGCCTTTCTGTCTGCCTTGCCTTAAGAGAGTGGAAGTGAGGTCTCTTCCGGCTGCTGCTGGGGCACAGGGAAGGGAGGAAGCCAGCTCAAGGCCAGGCCTCTGCGGGGGACGCCCTCCTCAGGTTCCCACACGTCTCGTCTTCATGATTCTGTCTGCCGGGCCTGGGCCGCAAGGCTGAGCAGGACGGAGAGCTATCCATGGAGAGCGGCAGTCTTGTGGGGCAGCAATGGCCCCAGCAGCCCCGGGCTGTCCGGATGGAGGGACGGGGTGATGCGGAGAGCCGCTCTCTGCCCTGGTCAGCAGACCCCTGCTTTGGGGCTGGGGCCTAAGGAAAGCCGCCCTGGGCAGAGGCAGTGGCTAGGGTGAAGGGTGGACGAGATGAGGCCCTCAGCTGGGGAATTTCACACCAGGTTCACCAGGGCTGTGTGAGGTCCCTGCCCCTCTGCCCTCCACGTGGTGGCCCTGGAGCTTGGAGATCCAGCGCCTGGGGCTGCTGGGTAGGTGCCAACATAGACTGCAGTCATTCCTTGTGCCCCCCAATACAGCCCACCCAGAAGGTTCCCCAGGAGAGGCCCGAGGCACCCTCCTAATGCTGACCTGCCCCCCTCAGGTAAAGGCATGGTCTCCCTCAATGGCCACTGTGGGCCTGTGGCCTTCCTGGCTGTGGCAACCAGCATCCTGGCCCCTGACATCCTGCGCAGTGACCAGGAGGAGGCGGAGGGACCGCAGGCTGAGGAGGACAAGCTGGATGGGCAGGCACAGGAGCCTGCGCCTGCGCCCCCGTCCGACGGCCACGTGGGCCGGGAGCTGACCCGCAAGAAGGGCATCCTGCTGCAGTACCGCCTGCGCTCCACGGCCCACCTGCCGGGCCCGCTGCTGTCCATGCGGGAGCCTGCTCCTGCCGACGGCTCAGCCCTGGAACACAGTGAAGAGGATGGCTCCATCTACGAGATGGCCGACGACCCCGATGTCTGGGTGCGCAGCCGGCCCTGCGCCCGCGACGCCCACCGCAAAGAGATCTGCTCCGTGGCCATCATCTCCGGCGGGCAGGGCTACCGCAACTTTGGCAGTGCGCTGGGCGGCAGTGGGAGGCCGGCCCCATGCGGGGAGACAGACAGCACCCTCCTCATCTGGCAGGTGCCCCTGATGCTATAGCCCTGTCCACCGGAGGATGCCGCCGCTGCTGCCGCTGCCTGCCTGCAGCCGTGCTCGGCTGTGCCAGGGATTTCGGGAGGGAATCGGGCCAAGGAGCTGCAAGGGGCTGTGAGACAGGCCTGGATTCTCCAGGAACTGCTTTGGCAGAGCTGAGGAAAACCTCTTCTTTTTAGAAAAGAAAAATTCAGAGTGTCTTAGGGTTTGGTGAGACAGAACTCATCTGGAGAAAAAGGCCTTTTTAAAAAGCAAAAACCATAAAACCTCACAACTACCTGGCAAGCCTGGTACCACTGGTATGGGCCACGCGGCCCTCCGGGAAGGGTGCGTGCGTGTGAGTGTCTGAGCGTGTGGGCTGGAGTGTGAATGTATATAAATACGTATATATGGTGTATATTATACGTGTACAAATAGTCTGTACATATTGGAGCTCCGGGAGATGCTGGAATAAAAGGCAACACATACCTTGGTGCTTGGATTCAGGGTTTTTATCTTTCAAGATGTGATGGGGATGATGCAGGGAAGAGCAGTGGGTGGGGGCGCCAGGGGCCAGGAGCTGCCCCGTTCTGGCAGGAAGGTTGGAGGCCGGGCACGAGGCAGGGACCTGCTGCAGAAATGGGCTCTGGAACTAGGAACTCCAGCATGGTTGCTGATAGCCACGTGAGGCTGGTTAATTTCCCAATGAATTAAAACTAAATCAGCTTTAAATCTGATCCCTCAGTTGCCTTAGCCATACCTCAGGCATGGCTGGAGAAGTCTCTTGGGGTGAGCAGTGACAGACTGGACAAGCCGGACTGGCCACTCCCACTGTGGCCGGAAGTTCTCTCCTTGAGATGGGCCCTTAGCTGTTTGTGGGAGTTCTGAGGAAAGGCCCAGGACCCCGGCTACACAAAGGTGCAGAGCGGGTGGCCTTGGTGTCCAGCAGTGCAGACCAGGGAGGGAAGAGACGCCGAAAGACAGCTCAGGAGCTGCTGCCCCACGTAGGAGGTAGCCCAGGGACCACAGTCATTGTCGTGGCAACAGGGTGGGGAAGGAGTCCCTCGGTCCCGCAGGAGCAGCCCAGGCTGTAGAGAGGTGAATGGGCGGGGCTGCTTCCCGCTTTAGCCCAGTCCAGGCCGAGTCCTAGGGCTGCTTGGAGCTCTGCAGAGGCCTGCTTTCCACTCCCGAACTGTCAGACCTCTGCTTGGATGTGGCACAGCTTCTCTGGGCCTCAGTTTCCCATTTTATATCCAAGGAAGAACCCCACCCCCGCCCTGCCCGCTTCTCTTGGGCGAGGAGGACCCTTTCGAAGTAGTGTCCGAAGCTCCCTCTTTCTGTTGGCCCTGCTCAGGTTGATCTCGAGTGGCTGTCTCCATGACCCCACGAGCCAGGTGCTGGCGTAGGCTTTTCCTGGGACTGTGACGCCAGGTAGAGACTGCCTGAGCGGGAGCCGGCGTGGAGTCAGGTGGGCAGCCTTCGCTCAGGTCCAGCTCCTCGGAAGCCCTGTCATGTGGCTCTAGACCTGTCCCTTGGTCTCCTGGCCTCTGGAACCAGGAAGGTGGCACCTTGCAGGGTTTCCCAGGGTCCATGATGCTATCCATCGGAAGCACTTTCCGTGGCCCCAGCGGTAGACTCGCCACTGTCTGGATCGCTTGTTCTGACTGGCTAAGCAGGCTTCCTTTGTCGTCATCTTCTTCCTTGTACGGGGTGGAACCCAGGGCTTTTGCCGTGGCTGCATCCTCTGCCTTACTCGTTTGCAGTGTGAGAAAGGGCTAGCTAAGTGGCTAAGTTGCCCAAACTCGGTCTGAACGTGGGGTCCTCCTGCCTCGGCCTCCGTGAGTGTCCCTTTCTTGGTAAGAGCCAGCAGCCAAGAACCCAGCAGGTCTGTTAGATCCTGGACCGCAGCGTCTCTCCTCAATGGGAAATGACAGCCTGTGCTGTTGTGGTGAAATTATCCTATCAGTCAACAGCTCGTCTCCTGCGCCTCTGATGGAGAGAGAGGAAGGACTGGGGGTGTGGGAAACACGCCTGAGACACAGGGAGGACGAGGGCGGGCCTGGCGTGCAGGAGGGGCTGGGCTTTAGACTGATAAGAGCAATAAACAGTGCTTCGACCCCCAACCCCCTGGCACGTTTGAGGGTGTGACATTTCTCTGACCTTTGTCTGCCTCGGGCTGCCCTTGGGGATCAGAGGCTCTCCGAGTGTGAGGACCCGGCCCAGGAAGCTCAGCCGGGACTAACATCTGTCTGCTGCCCAGGATGCCCTATCACCAGGGCACTCAGCTTGCAGGAGCAAACCCTGCGGACAGACAGTAGACACAGACCACCTTCTCCTCGCTCCCAGTGCGACATCCGGCAAGAGCGGCCACCTCTGCCCAGAGAGTAGCGCAGCCCCACCTAAGGTCCCGCTGCCTTAGTGTGGCTAATAAGATGTCACTGCTGCTGTCCCTGTGGGGAGAACATTTTTGTAGGGAGCATCAGTGCACAGAGGTCCATTTCTGCACTTGCTTGGTGGCAGGAAGCGGCTGTCATCCGTTGTGTTCCGACACCAATCTCGGGCCGGAACCAATTTCAGGTAGGCCCCAGGCAGCGTGGCTAATGAGACGTCATGCTCTCCACCCTCCATTTTGCAAAATGGTGCTCCATAACGATGCAGAGAGGCTGGGCAGGAAGTGCCAGGGTCTGTGCTTTGGTGCAGGGTTGGCAGGCCTTGCCAAGGTTGGCACTTGAGTGAAGACCTAAAGGAGGAGTAGACAGGGCAGGGATCACTCTGAGCAAGTGTGAAGTGCCAGGAAGCAGGCGGCTGAGCCTAGGGAGTGTGGGGCGTGGGGCGTCAGATGGCACAGATTTGGCCTTTGCTCAGGGACTGTGCAGAGGATCAATACCACGTGTTGTCTTGGCTCAGTGGCAAATGAGCCATGGGAAGGAGAAGGAGGGGTCAGGGGAGCTGTGCAGAGACCTGGGGGCACATGGACGCCCTCAGTCACCACCAGGATGGGCTCCGCAGGCATCGGTTCTGGGTCAGACGGAGGCTGAGGAGGCGTGGTGTGTTAGGTACTCTGTAAAGACAGGGGTATTTAGCTCCAGTTCTGGAGGTCTCCCACCGCCTAAGGTCCCACTGCCTCTTCCCCTCCACACTGGGGCCCAAGCCCCCAATGCACAGGACAAACAGCCAAGCCCCAGCACGGCCAGGTGTGACGTGGTGCAGGTGAGGCCCAGGGAGCCACGGAGAGCACGGGCGGGAGGGTGATTTCTGCCCAGTGCTGAGTGGCATGAGGCTCGGGCCCACGGTGTGTTTAGCTACCTGCAGGCCACGAGCGACCTTGCCGAGGGGCATTTGACAGTGTCAGAGAACCGCTGGGCCCACAGGAAATCTGGGAGGGGGCGGCAGAGGCCTGTGTCTGTGTGCCCAGTGGTTGGGGGAGGGAGTAGGGGCTGAGACAGGTGCAGTGGAAGAGGCCGAAGCTCAGAGCCTCAGACACGGTCTATGTGCCTGTGTCCCCCTACCCCAGAGGGATAGCCACTCCCTTGAACCTGCCTGGAAGCAGGCATCTCTGAGCCATCCTGCAGGACCCAGCGGGGGGCACCCAGCCCCCACCCCCTTCCTCCAGTCCAGGGATGGCCCGAAGCCCCTGGGCAGTGCCATGCCCTACACCTTGACCTTAGACAAAGGACTCTAGAGAGGCACCTGGTGACCTGGCCTCGGTTCCCAGCTGTCCTTTAGGACCAGGGAGCGGCTGTCCCTGTGGGGAGAGCATTTTTTTTTTTTTTTTGGAAGTGTTCAACAGTGTACTTCTCACAAAAGTAACATTAAAAGGAGACAACGTAAGTGTCCACAAGAATAAAGCGAGCCAAGTGCATGACGGCCACATCCTCAGGGGGTATTTGTGGGAACTCCTACCAGCTGGAGGGGACCTGCTGAGACACCGCCCAAAGGCAAGCACTGGGAGGATGGGTCACACTCAGTGTCTGTGTACAGGACCAGCAGGAACTGAGTTGAGTCTGGGACTATTACATGCTGTTATTTTTTGTTTAATGCTTTGCTGACTTCTGAAATTGTTAATAAAAAGGCACATGATACTCAAATACTCTGAGAAAGGCAAATGAAAGCTTTTCTTCAAAAGAGGTGTTGTGAGGCAGGGAAGTGGGGGAGAAGCAAGAGGGCAAAGCAAAGCTCCTGACTGTCCCACTCTACAGACCCCAACCCTGAGTGACACCTCAGAAGTGCAAGGGCTGTGGGGAGCTGCTGTGACTCCCGAAGGGGAAGGGGGCTTGAGTGACTAGGGACCAGGGAGCAGAGCACAGAGCCCTGACCACTGCCCAGGCCCTTCTTGACTACAGATGGGGAGAGCATTTTTGTAGGCAGCATCAGTACATAGAGGTCCAGCTCTGCACTTTCTTGGTGACAGGAAGTGGTTGCAACTGAGGTTCCCAGCGCAGGTTTGGAGGTGAAGGTTTGGATTCAAGGTACTCCTTAGGGAGGCGAAGTGAGAACCCCAAGAGTGTGTGGGTAGGGCTGAGGAGGCAGCCAGGTCAGAGGTGCTGTCGGGCAGGTCTCCAGCTGGGCCCCGGGGCCGAGTGTGTGGGCTACCCTGGGAAGCAGTGCAGAGCTTGGCTGCCACACGAGGAAGCCCGTGTTTCTCTGCCAGCGCCAGCGTCCTTGGCTGAGGCTGTGCACAGATGAGTTGTTTCCTGCTGGCTGTGGCTTTATTTTTTCGTTGCAATCTGGGGTTTGAATCCAAGGCCTCCACACTGGGCTACATTTCCAGCCCTTTTTATTTTTAATTTTGAGACAGTCTTGCTAAGTTTCTAAATGGCCCAAGCTGGGCTAGAACTTTCAGTCTTTCTGTCTCAGCCTCCCAGCGTGCTGGGATTACAGGCTATTGTTTCATAGGTTTTTGTTCCCCAACAAGGCCTTCAGGAGGGCAGTCCTACTGTGCACCTCAGAATATCCCATTTGGAGCTTGAAGTGGCTGTTTGTTCTGAGTTGTCATCCCTGGCTCAGCCCACTTGGGGTGCTACAGCCAAATACCATGGGCTGGGGACTTACACTACATTTTCCTCTCAAAGTTCTGGAGTCTGGAAGTCCAAGGTCATGTTGCTGGTAGATAGAGTATCTTCCGGCCTCCAAGTGGCCACACCTATCATGTCCCCATTAGTCTTTCTTCCTCTCCTTATGAAGCATTGTCTCCAAATGTCACACTAACTGGGAAGATGCAAACCTCAGATCCTAACACCCTTTCTGTAACACTAATGCACGAATACACACATACACACACACACACACACACACTCACACACACACACACACTGTACTAAACAGTATGGCTTCAGTGGCTGGAGGCTGGAGAGACACCAGCTCATCATGATTTATTTGGCATAAAAATACACCTTTGGGAGGCTGAAGCAGGAGGATTGCTGAGAGTTTGAGCCAGTCTGGGCTATGTAGTAAGTTCAAGGCTAGCCAGTAGTATATAGGGAGGACCTGTCTCAAAAAACCCCCAAATAAACCAAATTACTTCTCAGCCAAATTTTCCCCACTACACAGTCAAGCCCCTTGCCTTGCCCTGTAGGCCACTGCCAGCCTTGGGGGACCTCAGCTTGTCCCTGACCTCAAGGAACACAGGAGGGCTTCCAGAAGGCAGGGAGGCGAGGGCAGCTGGTTTCTCCAATGGGCCCTGAATCTTGGCTCTGTTGTCCCCAGACCGAGTCACCTTAGAAAGTGACCATCTCCTGGGCTGCGATGTCCTCAGTGGAGCGGACGGCAGCAAGGCTGTCCCCACAGGACCTTGGCAGCACTCACTGGGCCTAGGGTTGGTTGTGACCGTCCAGTGGCTCTGATGACTCCGTGAGCCTGTCTTGTTACTGGATGCTCGAGGAGGGAGCCCTGGCAGTGGGAGCCCCTCGAGGCGCAGTGACTCTGGCACATACATCTTGAGGGTGGGGAGCAAGGTCTCACTGTCCACTCCAGGGACATCTGGTCCAGGAAGGGAGCTAGGGCTGTGTGGAGCAAGGCCAGGTGCCAGGAAACTGGCTGTCCTGCCACCATTACGCTCTGTGTGACCCCAGGTTGTCCGCAGCTCTGGGAACCCCAGTAGACACATCCAAGGGGAGAGACTGAGCCAGTGACTGTGACGCTTGCTGTCAGATGGGGGCGGCATCCTCGTCCTGAGCATCACGCGCAAGAAGAGTCTGGTGGCGGAGGTGCAACCCAACTTCAGAGGCCTCCCTGGTCCCCTGGGTCCAACTGTGCAGCTGAATCCCAGGTCCTTGGTGGACAGCCCCAGTCTGAGGGGATGGCAGGACCCCCGTCCGTGAAAAAGCCTTCATGATAAGACACGCAGCGGAAACTAGTGCGTGGGCCTCAGGATAGCACTGCCAGCTACTCTAAGTTCATTCACACTTTCCTGGGGAAGTGGCAAAGAGCAGGAATGTGTAAATGGAGGAAAATTAATGCAATTACCTGAGCCAGTCCTTATCAGCTTTGCATATCAACAGAAGCCACAGAGCGGCTCCTGGAGGAGTGTGCTCATGGTGGCTGCCCCCGCGGGGGCAACAGGCTCCTCTCTGTAGACCAAACTCTTGAAACGCCAGGGGTTGCGTCCCGAGGCCTGGGCTCTGAGACCTGGCTTGCATTCTAGCATCAGCTGGGGGCCCCACAGGCCCTGGACCTGCCCAGTACCGGTCCAGGTGTGCTGAGTTCTTTTCAATCCAGGCATCATGCTAAGGGCCTTAGACCCCTGATTCTGTGACCCATCGCTGCCACCCCTGGAAGGAGGCTGTGTGACCCCCTGCTTTACCGAGGGAACTATAGTCAGGGAGGTGGTCACGCGTCAGGGACCAGCAGAGGACCCAGGACTGCACGCGCAGTGCCCAGACCCTGCACCCTGCCCTGCCTGAGGCCTCAGCCTTCAGCCACAGGACAAAGCCCACGTCACAGCCTCTCCCTGTCCACTCCGCTGTCCTTGGACCTCAGGTGAGAACAAGTGCCCAGGTACCAGGCCTGGCCTGCTTGCCGGCCTCCACCTCCACCCTCGTCCGGGACAGGGAGACATCAGCAGGTGACCTGAGGCTGTCGTGAGCATGACCCGGGTTTCCGTGGAAAACAGAGTGAGTCCTGGGTCACAATGGGTGCTCGGAGATGAGTGACAGAATAGTGCAGGGGCCCGCCGAGCATGGCCTGGGCTCAGCGGTGCTCCTCTGCCATGTGAAAGTGGCACCGGGCTTGGGGCCGGCCGGGGAAGGAACAGACCTGAGCCCTCTCTGGATCTGGGCCGGAAGTCACACGGGGGATGCAGCACCCAGCAGGTCAGGAAAACAGTGGGGTTTTGGGGTTCCCTCCTAGTGCTTCATCATCACTGGCCTCAGTTTCCCTTCTGTAAGAAGGTGCTAACTGTGCTTACCCAAGGCTACCGCCAGCCTGAAGGCAGGTGTTGTGTATAAAGTGCTCAGCATGGGCCAAGCAGATTGGCAGGGGCTGCCTCCATGCTGTTCTGGGTGGGCTGGCTTCAGTAAGCGGCCTGATCTGGGGCAGAGACAGGTCACAGGTGGGGAGGCAACTGGGCTGGTCTGAGCCAGAGGCTGGCAGACATCTTCGAGGCCCTTCTGGACGCAGGGAGCCCTGAGCTGCCAAGGAGCAGCGCATCTTTGAGGCCAGACTCTACCGCCAGAGGCAGGGCTCCGGGACTGGAGGTTGTGACCCAGGGTGGCCAGGGACCGCCCTGTTCCAGGTAGGTTGTGACTTCTTTTCTGTCTGCGCCCAACTCTGAAGGTGAGGCTCTGTCTCTTTCTCCTGTTATTTCTGCTCAATTAGGTGACAAGGCTTTTTTCTTTGGCAAATCCAGGGACATGCATTTATAGGCTGCTTTGCATAAATCAGGGCCTCATTTGCATCCATTTGCATATTTCTCTGGGTGTGAGGTTCAAGAGGCCCAAACTCAATGCGTGTAAAATGAAGTCAAAGTATTGAGTTCACGAGAGCAGGCCCATCCCTGCGGGAAGGGAGAAAGGACCTGAGCTGGGTCCCCCTGTGGGTTCAGAATGGGGGACGGGTGCAGAGGAGCTAGGGAAGCTGGGAAGCACCCACAGGGCAGGGTCCCCAACTGCCCCTGCAGAGCTTGGACCAGGTGCCAACCACGCGAGGGGTGGGAAGCGCTCTAACAGGCTCTGACTATTCGGTGCCTGTTACGGGCCTACATGCATGCCAGCTCACTGACTCCTGAAGGACAGAAGCTGTCCGCTGTCCATGCCACCTAGACATGAGCAGACCAAGGTGCAGCGAGGCAAAGCAGTCCAAGGCCACGTGACTAGTCTTACACAGCTCCACTTGTTGAGGCTTTTGCCTCGTGTAAACAAGAGCGAGACACTCAGCTCTCCCAGCCCCACGTGTCCTGGAGGCCACAGTCCCCCATCTTCCTCTCTCTCGGGGACAGAGTCCCATCACCCCACCTCCTGGCCTGGATTCCCTCTGATTGGGCAGAGGTAGAAAGGGCAGCAGCGCCACACCTGCCTGTGCCTCCAGGCTTCCTCGGCAGTGAAGGCACAGCCCAGTGCCAGTCACAAGCTGTTGTGGGCAACAGTCCTGGGGAGCTCCCTGTGAAAGCAAAGGTCGGGTGTCCCCAGCCCCAGCACCAGGCATGGGGTTCCTCCTGCAGCACCTATTCGTGCCCCAAGTCGGTTCATAGGTGAATGGACATCAGAGCACACACCTGCCCCACAGATGTCACTGCTCCCCTGGGGTAAAGATGGTCTCGGATGCTTGTCAGTCCCCCCACGGACAAGTGGGCTGCTGTGTAAAGATGCAGGAAGCCGAATGTGACGCAGACTCAGTGGAGACTGAGACACCCCTGAGCATAGCCGCTGTCACACCGTAGG
This sequence comes from Petromus typicus, assembly GCA_004026965.1. Lineage (NCBI taxonomy): Eukaryota > Metazoa > Chordata > Mammalia > Rodentia > Petromuridae > Petromus > Petromus typicus. The sequence goes on along the minus strand of PVIR01014586.1, from coordinate 12,097 downwards.
CATGACGAAGCCACCTGAGGCACAGGTGCCTGCTCGAGTCCCAGATGACGGCAGAGCCAGGTGATGTCACTTTGAGCGGAAGAACCACTAACTGAGCCCTGTCAACCCGCAAATACTTGAAGGCGCCCAACAGAGACTTTGCTGCGACAGGCTCTGTGTGGTGTGGTGGCAGGATTTATGTGTCACATGCCTTCACCCGGGCTGAAGTAAAAGGGTCTTTTGGGGTCCTCTCAAGCCTGCTTATCTGGGGGGATTGCTGACCTCAAAAGTGCCTTGACCTTTGGCTATATGAGGGGTGTGGGATCCAAGCTGGGCAGCAGTGATTGGTCTAGAGACGAGCACGTGACCCAAGATGACCCAGTCAGGGCCTTTCCCTGGTTCTCATATATTAATGCTGGGTGAGAGAAGATCTTCTTGGACGGTTTCACTGGACGATGTGTGCCCCAGATCTGTAGTCCTGTTCCTCACCTCTACCTCCACCCCATCCCGAGCTTAGTACAGGGAAACCCCTACCACTTGGAGGGAAGGAGGCCACGTGGGGACAGAAGAGGTGATGGTGGCCGCCCAGGGTTTTGGCTGTTGGCACGGCTCTTCCTCTGGACTTGCCAGTTGCATGAGTCACTGGATGTCCCCTTGTCGGTAAGTTAGAGTCGAGTGGGCCGCTCAAACTGCTGGGCTCTCCTCCGCGCTGACCCATGTCGCCCTTTTCTCTCTCTGGCTGTCAGGGGCGGCTCCCACTCGCTGTGCAGGCAGGGGCAGGTCAGAGGCCGCGGGTGCCGAGCACGGCTCAGAGGCTGCAGCTCCCCTCTCTCCACGTGGAAACTCAGCTCTGGGCACAGGAGGCAGACTGAGCAGGGAGCTGAGGGAATCCCATTAACATCTCCTGCTCTAAATCAGTTTAATGGGAACCTCCAATGACTCTGATTTGATTTTTCATTCTCACTATTACAATTATCAGCCCGATGCTATGAGCAGCTCAAGCTTGAAATGGGGCGCCGTGGCCGAGGCTGTCAGAAAGGGAATTGTACAGATTACACCAATTATCTAATATTTTGCTAATTAGACACCCAGTGCTGTGTGTAGATTACAGTGGGGGAAGCACTCAGCACCTTCGCAGTGATTCTTGGCTGAGGCCCAGCTCTGGGACTTTATGTCCCGAGCAAAACTTCGGCCCTCAGGATCCTCCCTCCTTGCGATGCTGCCCGATGTCGTGCCTTAGCCCTGCTCGGTGCCCTCAGAGGGGACGGAGTGTAGGAGGTTCTGATGTGACTGGCCCTCCCTTGTGGGTTGGTGAGAAATTCTAGGTACCCTGAAGCTGAGACCTGCCAGACTCCCGAGGTCTCATGGAATAAATCAGGCTGGGAAGGTGTTCCTCCCCCTTTATAGAGGGAAACTGAGGCTTTAAGAGGGCGTGGCTTGGCTAGAGCAGCAGACAGTTGTGACTAAGCAGTGTGGGGACCCCAGGAGCCCTGATTCCTCCCCTGACAATCTTCCTGCGCCCCGAGCCGCACCCAGTACACGGCCTGTGTAAACTGAGGGTCGACTTCCCAGCAGCCGGGGGAGTTCATAAGCAGATGTGGATTGGAAGGAAGTGAGAATGGCCCAAACTCTGCTGGCCCTGGCCACCATGCAGCTCCCACATCTCCACATGGACAAGCTATCCTTTGAGGGGTCAAGGAACTGGGCTCAAATCCTACATCTACTAATTACTGGCTGTGTGATCTTAACCAGATTTTCAACCTTTTCAAGTCCCAGTGGAAGAAGAAGGTCCTGCATGAGAGAAGGCTCCTGGAGTCGGGATTAATAGCTTGGCCAAAAGGGTCACACGGACACCCAAGATTCAGGGAGAGGGGATTGAGGGGTCCTTGTTTTGCATCAGTAATAAAAATGGCTACTATAGCTTGTTGGGAGGTCACTGTCCACCCCAGGCGTGTGTCAAGTGCTCTGTGTGTACTGTCTTGTACCAGTGCTGGGCGGTGCTGGGAGTACGGAGGCCCTTGGAAGGTGGTGACTTGACTCTCAGCACATGGCAAGCTTGTTTCTGGAGATCTTTGGGACAAGATGGATGCCTGGGTGCTTCAGCCTGCAGAGGATGGAAGCGCTTGGATGGCAGGGGAGGGACCACGTGGCTCGAGCCCGTTTGCCTCCCCCAGGTCCCGGCTCCAGAGCTCAGGCCTCAGGGCAGTTGCTCTTGGAAACATGGTCAGCTCTGCTCCGCTGAACTTCATTATCTTTATCAAATTAATTTACACCAGCCAGTGTGGCCACCTAATTAAGACCCAGTCCAGGGCCTTGGGCTGGCTGTGTAATGAGGTGGGAGTGGCTGGACTCAGGTTCCAAGTGTCAGGGCTGAGGCGGGAAGTAGAGGTGGCAGAGCGTGTCCGCGACTGCTCTGAGGGTCCCAGGGCTGTGTGTGACACTGTCAGTCATTCAGTCCAGCCCTGGCCGAGCCCGGGGGCTCAGCATCCCGGGGGCTCCGCACCCCGTCTCCTCAGGAAGGACGGTGTCCAGCGACCTGAGGTGCCTCGTCAAGCCACGTGGATCCTTTGCTCTGAATTCCTCCTTGTTAATTTCGTGACCTAGATAAGACTTTCTTTTGTGCCTGCAAATGGCTCGATCTCGCTGTAGAATGCCCCCAATTTGGTTAATGAACTTCCTTCTTTCTGCAGCGAGGCGCTAAGGCTGGTGTTGGGAGGTGTGTGAGGTCTGTGCGGGAGGGAGTGAGGTGTGAGCCAGGCGTGTGGCTGAGGGGCAGACAGAGGCGGGCCGGCGTCCTCATCTCTGCTTTGGGCAGCTGGACAGAAAATGGTCAGCTTTGCCCATACATTCACATACATTCATTCATCCAGTCATCTAGCACACACTTGCACACACTCTTGGACACAGGCATGCACACACACACACACACACACACACACACACACCTGAGTGCACACTCAGGCACACACAGACATCCCTCTGTATAATGGACCCTGGGTGCTGGCACCAGGATAAAAGCTGAACACAGCAGACCACATATTGTCTCTCCACTATAACATCACTAACCTGGGTTAAGGGAGACCTCACTTCTTGCCCTGACTCCATCAGTCCGGGCAAAGACTGGGAGGTGAAATTGCAGGCTGTCCCCAGCCGGCCATCCAGGTGTCAGGAGCCTAAGAGCTTCTGGCCACGTTCACAGCGCCCCCACCTGGCTGAAGCCTGCACTTGGCCCAGGCTGTCAGGCCCTCTCTCTAGCTCTCTGCCTCCTTCGCCTCACAAATCATTGTCCTGCCCAGAGGCGGTCCACAGCTACAAGGGACTACATCCCCTGTTCACAGCACTGCAGCCTCCTTGTCTGGTGGCCTGGTTGCTTCTCCTCCAGTCTCAGCCAGAAGCCTGCAATGTGTCCCCGGGCCCCCTGCTCTCTGCCTCCACCCCTACTCCCAGCCTGCTAGATTTGCTCAGGTCAGCCACAGGGCTGTCTCCAGTAACAGCAAAAAGGAAAGAAACCCTAATCATAACACAGCAGTGATCACCGCCGTATGGTGGGCTGGAGTGCGCCACGCTTCCCGCCACTTAAATCTTCCCCATGAGTCTAACGGGGAGGTGCTGTTTATTTCCATCTCACAGCACTGGAGTTGAAACTCAGGGAATTGAATCATCTTGCCCAAGAATGCTCATCTAGTAAGTGACACAGTGGGATTTGAACCCAGAGCCGTGGCGCTGGCTACAGGGCCCAGAGCTGTCCACAGTGCCCGCAGGTGGGAGACTGAGCTGGTTTGAGAAGCCCCACGGAGGCTGCAGATGCCCAGGTGATCACAACAGACAATCTGGGGCAGCCCTCTGCTGGGACCACTCTGGCCCTCCCCTGGCCACGGCCGCCTCCTCCCCTTCCACGTGTAATGCACTGGGGCTGCCCCTGAGGACCTGCTCAGCTTGCCTTTAAATTTTACAAGCTTGTTTATGCAGCTCCAGGCTCTGGTACTAAAGACCACACGCTCCACTGAGCATTTATGGCCACAGATGGCTCCTCTGAGCGGGGAAGAGAGAGGCTGGGCATGGACTGGGCGGGGCTGGGGGCGCACAGGCCTCCGCCTCTGTTCCACCCCTGAGAGTCCTGTGTGTGGCTGACTTCCTAGTGTCTCCTGATACCGTCCTGGTTCAGTAATTCACCCCCGTGGGCCCAGTACATGTGTGGGCCTAGCGGTCAGCAGACATCGGCCACTGCCGTGTGGCGGGGGGACACCGGAGTGTGGATGTAACCTGGGCTCTCAGGAAGTGAGGAACCCACCAGCGAGTCAGCCCTGGCCAGAGGGGGGCATTGGCCAGATTCCGGGTAGCCCAGAGCTTGTAATGCCTCAGAGTGGGCCCAGCTGCCGGAACGGTTGGTCCCTGGCCAGGCGGTGGACTCCTGGGCAGCGCTGTCCCCTATAATAGGGGCTGAGAGGCTCCAGTAGCTGTAGTTCAGCTTCAGAGAGGAGTGTCAGGCGCCCCCGTGGGAGGGGAAGCCAGAGACAGGATGTGGAGGGACCTGGACAGTCACAGGAAGGCAGCAAAAGACAGGCAAGTAAATGAGGTGCTGCCAGGTGATGCCGGTGACCACCCACCCGAGCGCCTCGACGGGAAGGTCTCAGGGCCTGCAGCGCTTGGCACTGCCCCAGGCCTGCAGCGGCCCACAGTCCCGACTCCTCACAGCGCCACCTACATTGTTGCTATAGAGACAGAGAGGTCATGCCACTTGCCCAGAGGCATATGCAGTTCTGGGGTCTTCCGAACTGACCCCAGCTGGGCCCTGTGTAGGGCCAGGCAGTCCTCCCGACGGCTCCAGGCAGCACTTCGCTGGACTCTGGTTTTCCCCGTTGGTTATTCAAGTCACTCAACAGCCACCTGCAGAACCCCCGCCCCGGCTCTTGGGAGCCAACTTGGTCCTGCCCAGCAAGGACAAGGCCTGTCTTCGGGGGAGGGTGGGAGGAGAGGCCAGGAGCACGGCCCAGGAAGGGGCTTCCTTGGTAGGGACTGGGAAGCCGTGTGGGCCTGGGGTACAGAAAAGAACCCAAAGTTACCGCAGGCTTGCGAAGTGCTGAGGGCTTCAGCCGTCCGGTGGGGCAGACACGGCTGTGTAATTCTGCCGGCACCAGGGTATGGGAGCGGCAGAGGGGGCCATGGTGGATCCACAGCTGTGGGGAGAGAAAGCAAGGCCAGGCGGAAGGAAAGTGAAGCCAGGTCACTTTGGGAGGCAGTGGGTGTCTGCAGAGATGGCTCCATATCGTCCCAAGGTGTCATCCTCTGCTACTGCATTAATTGTCATCCTCTGCTACCGCTGGCCTCTGAGAAGCAGGCACCTGGCCTCCCCTCCGCAGAGTCCAGGGCTAGATGCTGTTGTCCTGACTCTGCTGTGGGGTCCTCGGGTCAGAAGCTCCACCTCTCTGAGCCCCGCTATTTCTGCAGTGCTGCCGCCAGGTCTTCTGGAACTGTTGGGATACCCATTTCCTGATGTCCAAGGAGACAGAAATTTCTTAATCTCCCATTTCTGGAGTGTTCCAGGTCAGATGGGTCACAGGGCAGCCAGCTGTCTCCCCGCTGTGCGGCCTCAGGCACGTGACCCAGTCTCCCAGCATTGCCCCCACACTGTGAGGAGCTGATGAGTGGAAGGGAGGGGTTGAGCGGGCCTCCTACTGAAAGTGCGCAGAGAGGTGAAGGAAGTTGCCGCAAGGCCCGGGGCAGGACGATGCACCGTGATTTCTGATCTCCACGTCCCAAAGCGCATACCAGGAGACAGGGCTCAGCTCTCCACCCCTGGATCTGGTGTCTGCAGGGGAGGCAGCTAGGAGACAGTGAAGGGAGTGGGCAAGGGCTGGAAGTGGGCGCCATGGCAGGCAGGGCTGTGCCCTTGCTGAGGGTGTGGCTAACCCCGCCCTGGCACAGCCCTCAGGCTCTGCTCGGATCTGCAGCCTCTCCCAGACCCACATCTCCTGGAAGGGTGTGGGAGGCTGTCTGGCTCAGGAGTTCTTTCAAGTGGCCAAATCCTTTGTCGCAATAACAGTGTGTGGACCCCAAGAACATCACAGGGGTCAAGGTGGTCTGGTCTGGTGGCAGCTGGGGTGGGGACCAGGACACCACTCTCCCTCTCCTCAGGAGGCCTCTGTAAGGAACACTGGGGACCCTGATTCCGTCCATGGCTCTCCCGGGAGACCCTCTGGGGTCACCGAACTTGCTCGAGGTCACCCAGGGCGTCAAGGTCAGAGGCATGTGTCCCCACTGTCCTCCGTGCTGCTGGGTCCTGAGGAGCTGCTCTGAGTCGGGTGCCCCGTGTGGCCCAGGTCTGGCCCACCCCGGGGAGGGGTCTGTGAGCAGCCTTATCACAGGGAGGAGGAGGAGCTCCCTCACGGCGGCCTCAGCTCCTGGGCGGTGATAAGGGCGGCGTCTGGGCTGGAAATGTAGCTCCCAGAGCAGCATAATAAGTGGTGTTTGCAGATCAGCGCAAACTCAGCTGAGTTTCCTTGAAGAAAAGATAGAAAAGTAGCTCAGTGTCTGCAGGACCCCTGGGGATGACAGGCCTGGCTTCTCTGTGGGAGCCCCAAGCGTGGCCCCGGCCAGGCAGGGATGAGCTGGCCACCAGCAAGGTCTGTTCAGCCTCCATCTGGCTATACGCCATGGCTAAGTCTCTCCTCCTCTCCAGGCCTCAGTTTCCCCATCTGTGCTGGATGCTGTTGTCCTGATCATTTCTATCTCCTGAGCAACTCAGCTCCCCAAACTCCGTGCTGTCTCAGACTTTTCTGGTTGTACAGGTGTGGGCTCCTTTCCACCACCCATGGTGCCTACCTGCTTTCCTTCTGGAGGGCTGATCCAAAGGTAGCTTGTCCTCTGTCAGCAGAGCTGCCTTGCCTGACAAAGGGACTTTCATCCTTTGAGGGAGACTTCCCACTGCATCAGCAGAAACTTCCGGCTGGGGAAGATACAGACTCCGGCACCCTGGGTGGCCTCCAGAGAGTCCGGGCTCCTCTGGGATGTGAGGGCCAGAATCCAACAAGCAGCTGGGGCGGCTCAGCCTGCACTTCTTGCTTTGTGAGCGTCTGGTCAGTGGCTTTCTTTTGTGACTCAACTCCCCTAACCGAGCTGCAGAGACAGGTTAGTGCATGAGAGGCTGCGAGTCACTCCATGTTATAGACAGTAGCTTTGCCCTGAGCAACTCCATCTTAAAGCGTAGTTTGCTGTACTTTGAGCACAAGTGGTGGCGCAGAATAACTCAGAAACTTGACTGGGCAAACAGTCAACCCTCAGGTGTGACACACACCAGACTCACAGAACCACCTCCTGGCCACACAGCACAATCATAAGGCCTGACCTGATAAATACATTAATAGTGCTAATAAAAAGAGCCAACTGTGAACTTATCAGTGAGATCAAGAATACATGGACACACGACACGCCTGAATCTTATCAGTCAAAATCAGGGCAGCACCTGCTAAAACCCTCCCACCTGGATCTCCCAAGAGAAAGGACACCCAGCTCCGGGCACGGAGGTGACACACGGCCAGACCATCACCCTGTTAGGCCACCCTGTGAACATGCCGCCAGGTAGACAGGCCTTGAGCTCCGGCTCCCTCTCCACATGGCCCACTCCAAGTATCGGCTGTCAGGACTGTGGCTTTGATCAGCTCTGAGCTCCGGACAGGCCTGGAACCTCACCTGGACCCAAGGCCCGCCCACCTCTCTGTGGACTCTGCCTTGGTTTTCAGTTCTCTCTTGGAACCCTGCAGCTCTGTCCCAGCTGTTGCATTACCTGCATATTACCATGTAAACTGTAATGTGTGACTTGATTTTTTTTTGAGACAGGGTCTCACTATGGAGCCCAGGCTGGCTTCAAACCTGCAGCCGTCCTCTGCCTCAGCCTCCCGAGTGCCAGTATCTCAGGCATACACCACCATGCCCCACCTCTTGAGTGACTGAATAGACATAGTATTTAAGACTGGAGTAAAAGAACCTGGGATTGCCCGGCTCATTGGCTTCCCAGTGAACCTTGAGCACTTGCCTGATAAGGCTGACACAATTAGAGTAGCTCGTGAATTTACTGTCATTCAATAAATTTAGACACTGTGGAAAAATACATATATGCTGGGGCCATGTTATTGGCATAGTTCACTCCTGACAAACAGTACACAATTACATTAAAGGAATAGTTTAAAAAATAAATGATAACAAGTATGATGTACCCAGGGCCTTCCTAGTTCCACAGTATAGACCCCACTGTGTTAACAGATTGACTTAACACATTGATTTCTGTTCTCTTCTGCCGCAGGGCCCTGCGTTCCGCTGTCTCTAGGTGGCTGTGGTTCCCCAGTGTTTGTACCCGGCCTGTGCCTCGCTTTGGCCAGGAGCATGTGGTGGTGAGGACACACGAGTTCCAAGTACAGGCCTTGCACATGGCTGCCACTGGAGTGGCATGGCTGCCTCTGCCAAGGGAACGTGGCAGCCCAGTGCCTAACCGAAGCCAGCCCAGCTCAGCCAGCGGCCAACCACACCCAGAGGCAGAGGCCCCGAAACCACACCTGCTGATCTGACCCACAGACACACATGCTGAAGAGATGCCGTGATCGCTATTACAGACAATTGTATGCAAAAACTGGGAGCGACAGAGTAGCCCAACCTGGTGTGTGGCCTTAGGGAAGCCATGCTTTTCTGAACATCAGATTCTTTTTGGCTGAAAGGCTATGATGACATTCAGGCTCTGTGGGGACAGCTGTGGTGGAGGAGCAAAGCTTAGATGTTGGAGATAGCTTGGGCCCTTATGGTTTTTTAAAGGTAAGTTCTTGTTATGTTGCCCAGGCTGGTCTTGGGATTACAGGTATGTGCCATCACGTCTGGCTAGTCTGCGTTTGAACTGCAGCGTGTCTCCCCTCTGCCTGCCTTCCTGTCTTCACGCCTACTTTCCTTCCCTCCTGTCCTTTCCTCTTCCTTCTCTCTCTTTCCATCTCCTTCTCTTCTCTCTCTGTCTTTCTCTCTCCCTTTCAGGGCTGAGGATTGAACTCAGGATCCCACGTGGGCCAAGCACATTTTCCCACAGAGCACCCCACTATTTCCTGTACCCCTTCCTTCTGACCATATATTATCCCTTGACCTGTCTCAGCCTCATTTTTTTTTCCTGCGGGGTGACAAAACTCTCTCCTAGGATTCTTGGTCAGATTTAAAATTCTCATATCAACGCTGAGTCTGGGACTTGTTTCAGCTATCTACTGCTGTGTAACAAAACACCCTAAAGAGAGAGGTTTGAACCAGCTGCTGCTTCTCCATTTGGGGGGTTGATGGGTTGGTTTTTCTGCTCCCTTTGTGTTCAGCAGGGTGGTAGTATGAGTATAGGTGGAGTACACGTGGGGTGTTTCAGGGAACTGAGACTTTTCAGTATCCAAACTCAGACAGTCCCAGCTGACCAGGATGGGCTGGTCACCCTCATCACCACCTGCTTCACTTGGGTAGATGCAGCCACCACTGGCTTTCCTAGGCTGCGACATTCGAGATGATCTGTCTGCATGGTTGGCAGTGGGGGTCTGGCTGGGGCGCTGAACTTGGGCTTTCCGTCCCAAGAGCAAGTTTTCAGAGAGACACAGCCCCAAGGGGCGAGGCCCTGGGCAGCTGCTACCTGCTCTTGCTGGCTAAGGTCTCACCAACCTAAGCAAGTGGCCTGGCCTGTCCCAGGTCAGCACAGGACGGGACCCAGGAGGACGCCGTTCCAGAGGCACAGGTTGCCGGCCCTGGTATGCTGGTCCACTGCAGACCCCTCGAGAAGTCTGAGCAGTGACTGTGATGCTCTCTGCATCGCACCAGGCCTGTCTTGGTGCCCCTGAGTCTTTCCCTGCAATCCTGTGACTCAGGAGGACTGGTTTGCCCGGGGCCACCCAGGAAAGTATGTGTGGGAACCAGATAAATCACGGAGCTCACATAAGTGGCACCATCGATAAAACCATCAGTAACCGGGAACCGACAGACACGTAACACATTGTACATTTGAGTTTTTGTTAGGAGGGCTCTGTGCACCAGGCCTTTGAGGGAGGCAAGATCGGACAGCCTGCATGGCTGCAGGCACAGAACGGGGAGAATAGAGAGAAGGGGCCCGGGCAGCGGGCGTGACAGTCATAGCCCCTGCCCACGATGGGTGAGGCCCCGCTGGGGCTGAGGGGCACATGTTCAAATCCAGAGTGAAGTTCAGAGAACTCAAGTCATTCTCTGAAGCCTACACAGCTAGAACGTGGCAGAGCTGAGACTCAAACCAGGCCGGCTGGTTGCACACCCCGGAGTGGATTTTCAGGCTGCGCCTCCTCCGGTCTCTACTGAGCAGCAGCCCTTCCCTGGGAGGCTGGGTGGTCAGGCCACTAGATCTCCAGGCCAGGAAGCCCCATTTCTTTATAATCTGGATCCCAAAGCGCCATTCGCATGCAGTCAGATGGGTGGCTAAGGTCATATTTTGGATGGGTTGAACAGGAGGTAGAAGCCCAAGAAGGTCGTTTATTGGCTACATACACAACTTTGGGTAAAAACGCAAACTTCTCTAGGCCTCAGTTTCCCCAGAGAGGGGTAAGAACATGGTGAGAGGGAGTGGGTGCTGGGTACCAGGCAGGCCTTCACATTCACCGGTGTCCTGAGTGGAGGGCCAGGGTGACAGGTGGGCTGCAGGCCCCTCTCAGGTGGCACAGGACTCTCCCGTTGGCCCAGTGATGCGTGCTGCTGTGCTGGCCTCCCTACCCCAGCCCTGAGGCACCAGAGGATGATCTGGAAAAAACTAGAGACAAAGGAATGGGTGGCCAGTGGCCCTGGCTGTTGATTTGTTTCTATGAAAGGCCTGTGTCTCCTGGATTGGTGACCTCGGTGTGTGTTGACGTGGTCAAAGGCATGTATAGGTGCTGTGTTCTTCCTCTGTCCCTTTAAATAACTTGCTGTTAAGTTTCAAAGAGCCTCGAGCAGAGGCCAGAGCACCTGGGAGCACAATTCCTGGAGGAGGAGGAGTCCCCCATCACAAGCTTGTGATGAAAGGTACCTCTGCTGCAGACACTCAGCGGGCACCTGAAGCCCAGCGTGGACGACTTTACTTGCTGCAAGGATCAAAGGTCATGCATCCGAATGGAACTTGGAATGGGCGAGCAAACAGCCACTGTAACTTGCAGCTGCTCCTCAGCCTGGCCAGGGCTCTGGGGCACTTGAGCCAGGCCACCTACTTTTTCGGACCCAGCGCCATCAGTCGGGCCCTGCATGCCTGTGGCCGCTGAGCTGGGCGCTTTGCACAGCAGCTTTGGTAGGTGTTAGCCCCATTTGTAGAAGAACTTGTGGCCCCACAGCTGCAACCTGAAGCCCCATGGCCTCACAAGCTCCAGCCAAACCCTGAAGTTGTTCTCTGCTCACCCTGCAATGTTCCCACTCATGCCCTTACAGGTGAGCAGGACCAACCATGGCATTTTACAGTAGGGAAACTGAGGCCTGAGAGGCTGGCAACTTGCCTAGGGGAAGCCTGATGCACCCCAGGAATCTGACCACACTTCTTTTCCATCTCGTCTGGGGAAAGCCAGCCTGGAAGGCCCTGGAGCGGCTTCACCCCGGGTCTGCAGGCTCTTCTGAGCGTGGTGCGGGCAGCAGCCTCAGGGGTGCATGGGGGGGGGTCCTTGCTCTTCACCTCCTGCGCTCCAATCAATCCTGTTCCCAGGGTGCCAAGGATTGATATTCTTTGCTGGCCTGGCTGGAGGGCTGGATCAATTCCTCCTTAAAGGCACAGGCCTCCCTCTGGGGCATCCTGTGGAGGTGGCTGTAATTACCAGAGAGCTTATTCACTGAGCGTGGGGTGCCCAGGGCTCAAGTTGGTGTGGTAATTTCCCCAAGGCCACAGGGGTGGAGGGACAGAGCTGGGACCCTCTTCATCTGCTGCCAGGGATCCACACGCGTCATGGAGAACTTACCCACTAGGGGCCTGGGGTCAACCTGGAAGCTCTCCAGGCCCCTGCGGGGATGGGCCCTGGTTCCAGGCCCCCTTCCTGGTAGTCCCTCCAGTTCCTTTGATTGCAGTTAGGGACAAGAAGCAGTGAGCTGTACGGGTGAATTTACGCTTCACTGGTGGCAGCTCAGTGTGGCCCCTGGC